>JAHPZR010007453.1:0-22500 GCA_019787425.1 Platygyra sinensis | reverse complement strand
GGTTGAGATTGTAAAGAAAGGTTTTTCCTCTGTGAGGCAGGTAGCTTGTTGTGGACAAAGTACAGTAGTATCCCATGAAATCAGCTTTCCAATTCCAATGTTGTAAGCCTTCCACATTCGAAGCCCATCAGGAGTAAACTCAAAATTGTGTAGAGAACTGTAGTTAGGGATCTTCTTTATATTAAGAGTTCTACTCTCCTCGGTCAAGGAAAAAACTGCTGCTGTCGTTCCCCGAACAGGCCTTTCTTTTAGAGCAATCTGCATATCTTGCGCCGTGACAATATCGTGGCCTTCGTTGCAATAACGTCTAACTGCGGCTTTCATCGGGCACAGTATCCTGTCGTACATGTCTTTCCCATACTGCGGCTCAGAATAATCATACCTCACAATCTCAATTCCTTGACGACTTCCAATGTCTCTTAGAGACGGTAAGAGGCTGCTGTTGTGGTAGCACCACTGATCTCAGATAGGCCTTTGTGATAAGTGGATCACTTCTTCTGATGACAGACATGAGATTTTCAAGGATAGAAAGTACGGTGAACCAATCCTGGCTACAACTGCTGAACAGGTAAGCATAAGAGGAGACTTCTAGCTTCTCTCCCTTCCTGGCAACGACACTGCATATGTGCCAGTTTATACCTCTTTTCGCAAACCACTCCGACTGCTTTTCGCGAAACTTGATTTGCAAAAACTTCATTGCCCAATCTGATATTATAAAAACTTCGTCCCTCTGCAGAATCTTTTGCTTGCTCTGTTCCTGATTATGTGCTCGCATAATGTGTGCCTTCCACTCCTTGACTTTTACCTCAGCAGTGACTGCGTCATGTCGGAGATCGTCTTCCTTCTCTCTATCATTTATCTTGGAGGAGTACTTAGCTATTGCAAACTGGATTTCTTGAATAACGTCCTTTAGGGCCTCACAGTCGCGACATGAGAAATCATGGTCATGGCTACAGTATGTACGATAATCAGCGTCATTAGGAACACTCAAGGCAAATGCTCTACAATGGTCGGGACACCTGCTTTCCTCTTCGCAGTGACCTGGATAAGACGTCTTCAAGTATAGTTTAGCCTCTTTCAGCATTTTTCCTGTTTGTGCACACCACTCCTTGTCGGCCCCTACTTCCTCCAATTCGTCTAAAATCTTGTGTAATGCTTCAAAACCGTCGACGCCATCAGCAGCAGTGTTGTCAAGACCTTTGAGAGATTTTCTTTGTGAAGCCTCCTGAACTTCAAGAACTCTCCACATAGTGGCACGACTCATAGGGTTAAAATTTTCTTCTTTACAGAAATCAAGATACTGGTTGATGATGGTACATCTTGCAACCGTACGTACTATGTTTGACATCACTAATTCTTCGCCACTATCAAGTTTAAGTTTTCGGCTTCCAAAGGCCACATCCTGATAGAAGTAGGGGCGAGATGTAAATTCCAGAAAGTGATCCAACTGGCATTTGTCTAATCGGATTCGATGTTGTTGTATCTTGGTTATTGGGATTCTGGGGCCCTCAGAAGAACTATGCGCTCTTGCTTTTTTGATTTGCCGATCACTGAGGTTTTCAAAAGGTCGATGAATAGCCTTCAACTCCTTTACTGTAAACCTGTTTGCCTAAATGCTAAGGATTTGGGTTTTTAGTATTTAAGATGGTGCTTTCCTACATGCCGCAACTAGAGCCTCTAGACCAGCGTCAGTAGTCGCACCCAAATTTTTCTTTTGCTGGACAGCTTGAAACAGCACTTCTCCATCGTGCGGCGCTATGACATCACATACCAACTGGCAAGCTTCTTTAGCTTTATGCATGAATGCTTCTTTCTACACATCGCTACACTGATCCCAACTTTCTAAGTGATACTGCAATTGATCAATTCTTTCTTTTCCAGATACGTCTGCAAGGTTTGTCATTGAGAAATTAAAAACATCCACCAAAATATTACCCTTTGATGCCGGGTTGGATTCATCTTCTGATTCGCTTTCCTGTGATTCCTCCTCGGCGCATAAACGGGGAGTCCATTCGTAGTCTGATTGAACCCGCTCCAGAATTCCTGGTGTTGATGGAACGTATTGGTTGTCAGAAAGAGCAGCAGTAGCAACCTCTTTAGAAGCCCTTTAAAATGAAGATGATTATGATAGGTTAGGAGCAGTCGCTAGTCGCTCAGGTCTTCGTTCCTCAAACACTCTTTTTTCACCCCCACCCCCCCTCCTCCCTCCCTCCCGTCGTTTCCCTACTTCGTTCAATCATCTCCCCTTCCCAAGTTTTCGTCCCTAACCTTTTTTAATTTTTGGAACTCTTTCGTGTCCCTCTGCATCTCTCCGTGTCTCATTACAAGCGTACTTTGTGATGTCTCATTATTGCATATTTTGATTTACCTCTGGCGCACTTCCGGTGAGCTTCTGGTGTCTCTGATTGCTTCCTCTGTCTCTACAACTTGAACTGGAGCCCAAGGCGACTGTTCCATAGCAACTTTGTGATTTTTGCGACAAGCACTGCAAATTATTAGAACAAAAAAAATATCAAATAAAACTCATTATTACATTACATTTAGATTTACGTATATTTCGATTGATGAAATTTGTTTTGTTTTATAAGAGACTATAACACTTCGAAGAATTCAAATAAGACAAATTGTAAATAAGGACCACTTTTCCCGAACAGAAGGACTGAAAATGCGGGAAATATTAACTCATTTAATTCGCCAAGATAATGTGATAATATAAAAATGGGAAAATGTACTCAACAAACCTGATCCAATCGGGACAACCACTTCGTGAAGTTTTAGAATTTCTTTCGCCATCGCTACGTTCACTACGTCCCTAGTCTTGACTGCTTTTTTACCGCCTTTGTGGGTGGGGTACTGGCATGGCCTCCGCTGCTTCCAGTATTTTCCAAGGGTATGGCGATGCTTCGGGTATATCTTCGTTTCACTGAGTTTTGAAACCGGGAAAACGAAAATACCTGCTCTTGCTAGAATAAGTTGGCTCTCTGTTAGCGTTTCTGAGATAAGTGACATGTGTTCAAATGGTTCGTAATTGATTCATTACAATCTTCAAGGCGAACGGATTCTGTAACACCTCTTGAATTACCACATGTTCCTTTATACTTTGATAAGCAAGACAAAAAGCACGAAGTCTCCATAATGTATACGTGATGCAAATTCAAGTCAACACGCGACACCACAAAAACTACGAGTGACAACTGGCGGCTGCTGACGCTGCAAATAATTTAATTATTTTTCTTTCTGGCTTGGTTATCGTTATTTTGTTAATGCTGCTTCTTTAAACCCGTCGATAATTAAGTTATAAAAATCGTGAGTGTTTTTCAAGAGTACCCAATAACCTCTTGATTAAATATAAACAACTTTAATATGTACAAAGTCCAATTTTGAAAACAATTTTGCAATATTACATTGCGTGACACTCCTTGGGTCTGTTGCAATGTTCACTTGCCAGGTGAATACGGGTTTTGCCTTCCTCTTTCATTCAGTCTTTCTTTATTAGCTAACGGGGCAGGACTGTACCGAAACAGTTCATGATTATTTTCCGTGTTTCATAAAATCATCTAGTGAGTTTTGGAACGTTGTGCGGTCACCACAAAAGAAAGGGAAGTTAATTGAATTAACTCACGCCGCCAAGTGTTACGTTTATCCAACTTCGCAACGAAGGAAGTAGGAGACGTCTGCACGCAGGCTAACTGTAAAGGGTTTCAAAGAATTCTGGTTGAACACAGAAAATAGAAATCTGTTATGTATGAACATTCCGAATCGTATAATACTTGTACGGGTTTTTTCATATCCATCATGTCAGTATACACAAACCAACGGTCGTGGAGAAGTTAAAACGGCTGCGTTTTATTGGTCAAGAATAATAATTTTTTCTTTCCTAATGATGTTTTATTCATGTGTTATAGCGGAGCTTCAGTGTAGCACCATACTTAAGAAAAATTGGTAACTCATCAAGCCGAGAAAATTTGGTTATGACGTCAGCGTACGAGCGAACGAACGCCGTCCGTACAGACTCTGGGGGAGGAGGAGGGGTGTCTCGAGGTAAGCCTCACGGGGGAACTAAGGAATGCCATCTTTTCTCGGCAGGTTTGTCAGAAAAAAACACTCATTTGTATTTGTCATGTCAACAATCGATCGGGGACGTTGATCTAACGTTGAAGATAGATCGAGTTTATCTTAAGCAGAACATGAAAGAGAACTACAGAGGGCAAGAATTAACAGCTAAAAACGTGGCGAAGAAGATCGGGAAAGAGCGGCCCAGCAGGGCTAGAAAGAAGGCGAGAAAAGCTTAGTACTGAACAATGTGGTGAATCTTGAATCGAGTCAGTGCTAGAGAAAGGAGATGAAATAATGCCGAACAATGCCGTCAGGCAGGGCAAGTGAGAGCTTTAGGAAAGAACTGAAATACCAGGAAAATTGACTCAAAAGACTACAGAACTTCGCGCGTCGAGATATGATGTGCAGCCATGCAAGAAAAGTCGCATGATTTCATGAGGTGATCAGCAAGAGAAATCAAACGTGTTTTGAGTGTTTAGAGGAATTACAAAACGGTAAACACAGTGGGAAAAAGTTGATTCGTTGATCTATCGAAAAGATTTGTTCAGTTCAGTCTTCGCAACTTTTGCTGGAGGTTCTTCGGATAGGATTCACACTGAGGTGAACTGCCAAATTGTGGTAAGCGACTTTGTTTACATAAAAAATTTTGCGTTTTCCATAAAAATTATCCAGTTGCTTCAGCGAGATAAGTTTATAAGTTAAGGTTATATCAATGAAAGGTGTAAAGTCTCCTTGATTTTCTGGTTTGGAACCATGCTGTGAGAGATTTGATAAATTTCAAAAACTAGAGTTGTTGTTGAATATAAATTTGTATAAGCTTAATTATTGTAAACAAATAAGCTTATACTAGTTTTTTTTTTTTTTTCTGTCCTTTTTCGCCGTATATACCGATAAAAGTAACAAAACTGTATTCGTAAATACTGTCAGGCGAGTGTTTCTTGTGTTAGCAGGGACAGCCGCTTCGTAGACAGCCATAATTTCTTCTTCTGTTTACTTTTGGAAGAAGGAAACCATTGCTTTGCTTTTGACGCTCGTAAGCTTAATATGTTGTCATGGATACTGCATGTGTTTAGAGATTATATATATGGAGACTTCCTCGTTTTGTTTGCTCGATTTATTGGGTTTGGTGAAATGCCCGGCTGAATTTCTTTTAAAGTTATTGTTAAAAGACTGGTAAAACTATGGCCGTAAAAATAACTGCAAATTAAGCCGTCGCCAATAATAATGTTCGAATTAAGCTTATGCTTTATCACCAATAATTATTAAACTCGAACGCCGCAAGGCTTTGAGATTTTGGACGTTTTCCGGCTTCTAAATGCATTTCTGGGCTTTAACTGGAATAATACTGAATCTTAACCGAATTTTCAGCAACATTTCTTCAATTTTCGTTTGATTCAGGCGTAGTGAAATGCATGTAGTGTTTAATAAGTAGCTTTCGTCCGCTTTGTTGTTGTTGAAATGTCAAGTGGATGATGATTAGTATTGCACTAGACTTGCTGATGCAGCAAGTATGGAATAATTAACCAAATATTAAATCCCAAGACTCTTCTGAAACCTGGTCAGTTACTTATAGCACCTCCATACCAACCTTTTGCAACATTAATTATTTTTTCTGCATCAATCAGTGACCCTGCATGCAAAGAAAGCTCTACACTGAGTTTCATTTGCTATTTGATTTCATTAGTCTCGATCTCGATTCAAGATTCACCACATTGTTTCAGTACTAAGCTTTTTTACTCGCCTTCTTTCATAGCCCTGCGTGGGGTGCTCTTTCCCGATCTATCCTTTCGCCACGTTTTTTTAGCTGTTAGTTCTTTGCCCTTCCCTCGCTCGGTAGTCTCTTTTTCATGTTCTGCCTTTAAAGATAAACTTCCGACACTATCTTTCAACGTTGGGCAATTCAAACGTCCCCCCGATCGATTGTTTGAACATGCACAAAATACAAAGGAGATGTTTTTTTTTCTGTTCTGGACCAAACCTGCGGCTTAGAAAAGATGGCATTCCTTAGCTTCCCCCGTGAGGCTTACCTCGAGGAAACACTCCTCCTCCCTCTCCCCAGAGTCTGTACGGACGGCCGTTCGTTTCGCTCGTCACGCTGGGGGGGGGGGGGGGACGTCCCATAACCAAATTTTCCTCGGACTTGATAGAATTACCAATTTTTTCGTAAGTATGGTGCTACACTGAAGCCTCCGCCTTATAACATGATTCAAACAATCATTTAGGAAAGAAAAAATATTATTCTTGACCAAATCAAACGCGCAAAGCGTTTTATCCTGCACCACGACCAGTGGTGTTGTTTTTATACTGAAGGGATGGATATGAAAAAACCCGTACAAGTATTATACGATTCGGAATGTTCATACATAACAGATTTCTATTTTCTGTGTTCAACCAGAATTCTTTGAAACCCTTTACAGTTAGCCTGCGTGCAGACGTCTCCTACTTCCTTCGTTGCGAAGTTGGATAAACGTAACACTTGGCGGCGTGAGTTAATTCAATTAACTTCCCTTTCTTTTGTGGTGACCGCACAACGTTCCAAAACTCACTAGATGATTTTATGAAACACGGAAAATAATCATGAACTGTTTCGGTACAGTCCTGCCCCGTTAGCTAATAAAGAAAGACTGAATGAAAGAGGAAGGCAAAACCCGTATTCACCTGGCAAGTGAACATTGCAACAGACCCAAGGAGTGTCACGCAATGTAATATTGTAAAATTGTTTTCAAAATTGGACTTTGTACATATTAAGTTGTTTATATTTAATCAAGAGGTTATTGGGTACTCTTGAAAAACACTCACAGTTTTTATAACTTAATTATCGACGGGTTTAAAGAAGCAGCAGTAACAAAATAACGATAACCAAGCCAGAAAGAAAAATAATTAAATTATTTGCAGCGTCAGCAGCCGCCACTTGTCACTCGTATTTTTTGTGGTGTCGCGTGTTGACTTGAATTTGCATCACGTATACATTATGGAGTCTTCGTGCTTTTTGTCTTGCTTATCAAAGTATAAAGGAACATGTGGTAATTCAAGAGGTGTTACAGAATCCGTTCGCCTTGAAGATTGTAATGAATCAATTACGAACAATTTGAACACATGCCACTTATCTCGAGAAACGCTAACAGAAAGCCAACTTATTCTAGCAAGAGCAGGTATTTTCGATTTCCCGGTTTCAAAACTCAGTGAAACGATGATATGCCCCAAGCATCGCCATACCCTTGGAAAATACTGGAAGCAGCGGAGGCCATGTCAGTACCCCACCCAGAAAGGCGGTAAAAAAGCAGTCAAGACTAGGGACGTAGTGAACGTAGCGATGGCGAAGGAAATTCTAAAACTTCACGAAGTGGTTGTCCCGATTGGATCAGGTTTATTGAGTACATTTTCCCATTTTTATATTATCACATTATCTCGGCGAATTAAATGAGTTAATATTTCCCGCATTTTCAGTCCGGGAAAAGTGGTGCTTATTTACAATTTGTATTATTTTAATTCTTCGAAGTGTTATAGCCTCTTATAAAACAAAACAAATTTCATCAATCGAAATATACGTAAATCTAAATGTAATGTAATAGTGAGTTTTATTTAGTATTTTTTTGTTCTAGTAATTTGCAGTGCTTGTCGGAAAAATCACAAAGTTGCTATCGAACAGTCGCCTTGGGCTCCAGTTCAAGTTGCAGAGACAGAGGAAGCAATCAGAGACACCAGAAGCTCACCGGAAGTGCGCCAGCGGTAAATCAAAATATGCAATAACGAGACATCACAAAGTACGCTTGTAATGAGACACGGAGAGATGCAGAGGGACACGAAAGAGTTCCAACCTTTAAAAAAGGTTAGGGACGAAAACTTGGGAAGGGGAGATGATTGAACGAAGTAGGGAAACGACGGGAGGGAGGGATGGGGGGGTGGCAGTGAAAAAAGAGTGTTTGAGGAACGAAGACCTAAGCGACTAGCGACTAGCAACTGCTCCTAACCTGTCATAAACATCTTCATTTTAAAGGGCTTCTAAAGAGGTTGCTAATGCTGCTCTTTCTGACTACCAATACGTTCAATCAACACCAGGAATTTTGGAGCGGGTTCAGTCAGACTACGAATGGACTCCCCGTTTATGCGCCGAGGAGGAATCACAGGAAAGCGAATAAGAAGATGAATCCAACCCTTCATCAAAGGGTAATATTTTGGTGGTTGTTTTTAATTTCTCAATAGCAAACCTTGCAGACGTATCTGGAAAAGAAAGAATTGATCAATTGCAGTATCACTTAGAAAGTTGGGATCAGTGCAGCGATGTAGAGAAAGAAGCATTCGTGCATAAAGCTAAAGAAGCTTGCCAGTTGGTATGTGATGTCATAGCGCCGCACGATGGAGAAGTGCTGTTTCAAGCTGTCCAGCAAAAGAAACATTTGGGTGCGACTACTGACGCGGGTTTAGAGGCTCTAGTTGGGGCATATAGGAAAGCACCATCTAAAATACTAAAAACCCAAATCCTTAGCATTTACGCAAACAGGTTTACAGTAAAGGAGTTGAAGGCTATTCATCGACCTTTTGAAAACCTCAGTGATCGGCAAATCAAAAAAGTAAGAGCGCATAGTTCTTCTGACGGCCCCGGAATCTCAATAACCAAGATACCACAACATCGAATCCGATTAGACAAATGCCGGCTGGATCACTTTCTGGAATTTACATCTCGCCCCTACTTTTATCAGGATGTGGCCTTTGGAAGCCGAAAACTTAAACTTGATAGTGGCGAAGAATTAGTGATGCCCAACATAGTACCTACGGTTGCAAGATGTACCATCATCAACCAGTATCTTGATTTCTGTAAAGAAGAAAATTTTAGCCCTATGAGTCGTGCCACTATGTGGAGAGTTCTTGAAGTTCAGGAGGCTTCTCAAAGAAAATCTCTCAAAGGTCTTGACAACACTGCTGCTGATGGCGTCGACGGTTTTGAAGCATTACACAAGATTTTAGATGAATTGGAGGAAGCAGGGGCCGACAAGGAGTGGTGTGCACAAACAAGAAAAATGCTGAAAGAGGCTAAACTATACTTGAAGACGTCTTATCGAGATCACTGCCAAGAGGAAAGCAGGCGTCCCGACCATTGTAGAGCATTTGCCTTGAGTGTTCCTAATGACGCTGATCGTACAGACTGTAGCAATGACCATGATTTCTCATGTTGCAACTGTGGGGCGCTAAAGGACGTTATTCAAGAAATCCAGTTTGCCATAGCTAAGTACCCCTCCAAGATAAATGATAAAGAGAAAGAAGACGATCTTCGACATGACGCAGTCACTGCTGAAGTAAAAGTCAAGGAGTGGAAGGCACACATTATGCGAGCACATAATCAGGAACAGAGCAAGCAAAAGATTCTGCTTTCTTTACAGAGGGACGAAGTTTTTATAATATCAGATTGGGCAATGAAGTTTTTGCAAATCACGTTTCGCGAAAAGCAGTCGGAGTGGTTCCCGAAAAGAGGTATAAACTGGCACATATGCAGTGTCGTTGCCAGGAAAGGAGAGAAGCTAGAAGTCTCCTCTTATGCTTACCTGTTCAACAGTTGTAGCCAGGATTGGTTCAGCGTACTTTCTATCCTCGAAAATCTCATGTCTGTCATCAAAAGAAGTGATCCACTTATCACAAAGGCCTATCTGAGATCAGACGAAGCTGGGTGCTACCACAACAGCAGCCTCTTAGCGTCTCTAAGAGACATTGGAAGTCATCAAGGAATTGAGATTGTGAGGTATGATTATTCCGAGCCGCAGTATGGGAAAGACATGTGCGACAGGATACTGTGCTCGATGAAAGCCGCAGTTAGACGTTATTGCAACGAAGGCCACGATATTGTCACGGCGCAAGATATGCAGATTGCTCTAAAAGAAAGGCCAGTTCGGGGAACGGCAGCAGCAGTTTTTTCCTTGACCGAGGAGAGTAAAACTAACTACAGTTCTCTACACGATTTTGAGTCTACTCCTGATGGGCTTCGAATGTGGAAGGCTTACAACATTGGAATTGGAAAGCTGATTTCATGGGATGCTATTGTACTTTTTCCACAACAAGCTACCTGCCTCACAGAGGAAAAACCTTTCTTTACAATCTCAACCAGAGAAATGAATAGAGCAACCACGCAAAAAGGGAGAATGGACGAGGATAGTGAGTCCTTTGAATGCCCCAATCCCCAATGCTCAGAGGAATTCCGCAGTCGTTCGGAGCTGGAAACTCATCTTAGCGTGATTGCACACCACAGTCCAGTAGGGACAGTGCAAAGAAGCCTGTATGACCAATTACGAATCGTTTGGGTTCAGCGTTTTCAGAGCATTTCGCTGTATACGAAGAGACAGTCTCGTCGTGATAGTGAAGTTGAAATTGCAACCTCAACGGAGGGTAACTTACTTCAAATGGGCTGAGCACTTCACAAGTCTAGAAGTGGACAAACGCGCTTTTCTGACAACGTCCGCGAGTATCTACAAAAAAAGTTTGACATTGGCAAAGAAACTGGGAGAAAGGAAGATCCCGCCCAAGTAGCAAGCGACATGCGTAAGGCTCGCAATACAGATGGCACACGAATGTTTAGCAGAGGCGAATGGCTTTCGAAGGTTCAAATTCAGGCGTTCTTCTCGCGAATTTCTGCTAAGAGCAAGCAATCAAGTTCGAAAGAATCCTCGAGAGATAATGATGACGATGAATTGGACGACAGTGATGCTGAAGAGTATGCATGCCAAATAGATGATCGACTGTTCGAGGCAAACAGTGAAGCTGTAGTAGCTGCAATAGCTGTCAAGCATCCACTGATGTATGATGTTCATAACCTTTGCGAGATGGCGTATGAAAACAAAATTTCATCATTCAAAGTTAAGATGCTCAGGGAAATTTGCAAACATTTTGAAATTTCATTTAACACGAGAGACACTAAATCTGCTTTAGTTCAGAAACTTTCGGAAATGGTTCGAGACTGCTCTTGTATGAGCGAGTGAGACTCGTTGCCATTAAGTATATAAGACTTTAAATATACTCCGGCCTCCTGGAAAAATAGCCAGTTTATACTTTGGGCGACTTTTCTTTTCAATACATTGATCAAGTGTCATTTTCTAGTAATTCAGCTGACAGCATAGATAAACATTTGATCACAAAAAAAGCCTACTGGGGTGCTCAGTTGTTTACGTTTGCACCTTTAGGTTTTCAATAAAAGAAAGGAATTTCCCAGAAATTTCACTGGAAAAAAACAGAATAAGTTACTGAACTAGTGTATTTATTCTAAGTAGGTGTTTCACCTTGTAATCGAGCAAGGATTTTAATGCTCGAAGGCCCCGACCTTGGATTCTGTTAGCTCTGTGGTCTCGTGGGCTCTGTTCGAGGAATTTATTGCAGTTTTGTTTTTACAATTTTCGTAGAACACGACAAAGCGCTTGCTCGCTGAAAACGCTTCAAAACGACCTGAGACGCGGGCAAACAAAAACAATACAAAACGGCAACAAAGCAAGTCAATTATATTCACAGGGAATTACATTTTACGCCGTTTAAAACAAAACCGTTTGCTTCCAAAACAAACATTCGTAAATGACTTTTTTGCAACGAGAAAGCAAGAGTCACGTCATGCCTTGAGCTTGAGCTGCCTGTGTAAAGAAACAGAAAGAGGAAGCAAACGTTGGGGGAGGAGGATTTACGCCAGTAAGAGTGCTACCCGACTTAAATTTTCAAAACATAAAATGAACACTTCAGTGCTTTTAAAGTAAATGTACGCCTTTCTAATTTTCCAGAGACCGGTTAAAAAGAGTGCGCGAGGTTGCGTGACACAATTCATGAATGCAAACAGTAAGACCCTCGCAGTGTTTATACTTTGCAGCGCGACGGCGACTTACAGTTAAGAACAGGTAAGTTTCATACTCTCTTTTAGTCTCTATAACTATCCCACCTACTAAATTTACGAAGTTTTAGTCAAGGCGATTTCTTGACTGAAACTTGTGGTTCATCAATAACCAGAAAGAGGAATTTTGAATAAATCAGTCACGCCATCAATCAATTATTTCTTTACACGTTACTTTTATCCAACTTCAAAGGGCTGTGTTTGAGTACTGTAAAGTAAATCGGTTTATGTATGAACATTTTGAATTATATTTTATGGGTCTGGATCTTTTCAGAGCAATTCTTTTTTGCACGACGTTAAGTATATTTTTCGCTGTGATAGAGGTAAGTTATACATAAAAAAGCGGTCGAGTGCTGGCTAAAAGTTAAATTTGGACGGCTGCGTTTATTTGGGTCAAGATTAATAATTTTCTTTCCTTAATAATGTTTTTACGTGTTACAACTCTAATGAGCTCAACCCAAGCATCAAATGTCGAGTTGTCGATGCAGAGCTCGTTAATCATCGAGGCCGTACTTTGTGCATTGTTGGCAATCATTTTCGAAAATGTGCATAATTTGTCGACCGGCTGTGCTTAAAGTTCGCTTAAACCGCAACATTTTTTTAATATTCCCATGCTCTTCCACTTTATTTTAGTTGACCTGAATAGACATATTGTACAGAAGATGTAGGACTTTTGCGCAGAGCCGAGATTAAAATTTTCATTTTTAAGCCAATGGCGCCAGCGGCGAAGTAACTGTCAAACAAAACTATAATTTTCAATATAAATAACTGTTAAAAAATCATAAAATGGGTGTTTTACACTTATTTAGGATTGATCTTATCATGGGAGACGAACAAAGTTCCTGAGACTAGAATATTTTGAAACGACGAGCTCGACAATTTGTGCTATTTTTGGTTACTGCTTCTGCTCAAAACTGGGCTTTCGCTGGCTAACGCGATTTTAGTTCCGCAAAAAATTTATTTTGCAATATTTGCAAAAACTAAGGTGGTCTCGATTACATTTAGACTAAAATAGATTCATGGGGAAAGTTTGAAAGAAAACGATTTTTCGACCCGAAATGCAGCGGACCGCTTTTAGAGAGACTGCCTCTCTCTTGACTGTCTTCAAAATATGTACAATTAACACGAGTGAAAAACTATATACAATTTTTATTTACAAATATTTATAAAAAAGCGAGAAAAAACTATATACAAGAACTCTAAAAACTGAAAACTTTAAATGTCTAGTGGAGTGGTGCTGACTCCATCAGCCAAAACTTTCCGTTTTGGGTAAAAATATGAAAAGGCATCTCGAACTTGAGTATAAGTATACATGGTGTTGTTCACTACTCTGAAACCCCGATTCACCCCGCCACTATTTTGTTTCGTGAGTAATACATTTAAATACTTGTCCTTGTCAATGTCGTTGCATTTCTTATTTACACCCTTACAACTAAATTTATCTTTGGCTCCAAAACAGTAATAGGTCTTTGAGCACAAACCGATAATCCCTTCCCCCTCCCACTCTACTTTAAAAAGACCTGGGGTTCTCTTATCATAGGCCTTGTGTTCCCTGGTGTCGGTTCTTGGGAACCAGTTACATTTATCCTGCTCAAACTCCTCTCTTAATTCAGGTTTCACTAAACTTTCAACGCTGTCCCCAGAAATAGCAATATAGGCACTATCCGTGTCCATTTCACACATTTGGAAATCTGCACGATCGAGATACTTGTCCAGAAAATCATAATAAAATTGTAACATGCGTAACTTGGCATATTGAAAAAAGAAAAAACCGACTTGAATCGGTAAATTTAACTTGATGGTTTTTTTTACAAGACTCTACTTCGTAAGTATCTTCTGTGATATTTTCTAGTTTACGGAACAGGTGAGTGTTCACTTTCCTGCTAGCTTCCGCGTCGCTGCAATACTCCACGTTTCTGTGCTTCAATTGGTTGGTGACGGTTTTGCCATAGCCTGAATTGCCCACCTGAGAAATCAAAATAAAATTTGTGTAAGTTTTCTGCAGGCTAAAGCATTCCCCACCCCGAGTTTTCCCTGTATTCAAACAAACTTACCAATTTCATCGTGACCGCGATGATCGCTTTACTGGGATCGGCATCTCCTGCTCTCCTCGCGTCTGACACTGCGTCTCCAAACGGTTTGAAGCAGGCTTCAGGGGTGAACTCGATCACTTGGTCTACTTTTGTCACTTCCAATCCATGTTCCAGATACCATTTAAGGAGAGGTGTGGCCAGCAGGATCTTTTCACCTTTCTTGCCTCCGATCAAGCTGCGACGGGGCTGAGCCATGATGTTGTGCTCCTCGGCGTACGCTTTCAGGAAGTCTCCAATATCATCGCGACTGATTTCCACGTTCTTAAAGTTTGGGCGTATCTCGCTGAATTTCCCTTTCAAGTGATCTGGTGCACGAATATCCACTTCCACGCACCCAAACAAACGCTCATTTCGCACCTCGCTCAATATCCGCGCAGGACTCATAATCTTGACTTTGTCGAGGGTTCGCCTTACTTCGGTGGCGATAAAACACTGTAGTTCACGATTAGTTTTCTTCATATCACGCCATTCACATTCCCACATCTCTACGACACGGCAGCCTTTACTCTTAATGTACTCGGTGTTGGCTCTCGTCTCTTCCAACAGTTCAGCCATGGGCTTGTTTCGTTTTTCGTTGAATTCTTTTCCGCGGTTAAGTGAACACTCATTGTTCAGCTGATGGCGGATGTAAATTCCTTCCTTGTGAGCTACCCACTCCAACCACTCGATTGCCATTCTTATGCTTCCGTTGGTTTTAAACTCATTTTCCGCCATGCGTATCGTGTAACTTCCGGTTGGCATATTCTGCATCAGAGCCCAAAGGTACAGCGCAATCGCATCGTAACCCACGATTTTTTCACATAGCTTAGCGGCCTGGGCCTTCTCTGCTTCCCTAATCTTTGTTTTGCCTGCTTCATGGTAACGATGAAAAATGATACTTGGGCCGCCTCTGTTCTTATCCCTGATCAAGTGATAAAGGTCGCTATTGGCTTTTTCGCAGAGACTGAAGTAGGTTTGCGGCGAGAGGTACGAGAAGAGGTACTTGAGGGTCAAACCAGGCACAGAAACACCGTCTTTAGACATATCGATCTTTCTCTCCTGCCAGAACTGACTCATTTTTTTGACCGCCTCCAGGAAAGGTACCACATCCAAATTATTGTACAAAACAAGAAAATCTTTAAAGGTTGACATTTCCTTGTCTTCCCATACTTGCTGACAGTACTGGTAATCTTCATCGGTGATGTTTTGGTTCTTCAGGCTTGAATAGAAAGCAGCGTGAGGGGGTAGCGATGTTTCTTCTAGCTTGTCCAGCCCATCGACCCACTCGTACGGGAAGTAGCCTTTAGTCTGCTCGCACTCGTACGCTTCAAGACTGGTCATAGCTGAAGCCAGGTGCAACATAGTTGGAAATGTCGAGGAGCTTCAGAAATTTTGTCTTGAGGCACATATGGTTGCTGTTTCTCTTGACAGAAACTTTGATGAGGTGATGTTCTATCAGGTACGCGAAAAGAAATTCTTTCACAGCGTTCAAATCGTACTTGCCAGAATTAAAGCCTAGTACGGGTAGTTCACAAAGATAAGCGGTCAGTTTCTGAGCCAGCTCGTTCAAGACTTTGTTATCACTGGTTCTTACTTCTCCAAACAACATATCTTCGCAGCCAGCAATTTCTGCTCGCATTTGTCTCTGTTCTTGTCTCCTTTCGGTATCCAACTGCACGTTCAATCTTCTATAAAATGACGTATCGTTTCCACTCACTTCGTCATCCTCGTTCTCAGACTCAATTTCTTCCTCATCGTCTTCATCATCGCTTGACATCAAATCAATCCCTCTACTTTCATCCTCACTGTCTTCTCCGGTTTCTTGTTCGCTTTCGTTTTCACCACTGCCAGACTCTTCATTTACTTCTTGCATATCCACTATCATTTGCGCCAGTTGATCTTCGTGAGTTTCGCCACGGCTAGAGACTGCTGCATGATTAAGCGCTTTAAACACGGGAGCGTACTGTTCTCGGAGTAGAGAAGAACTTTTCGTGCTGATGGACACCAAGTACTGAATAAACTCTGTAATAAACTCTTTAGGGTCACCGTTAGATACGAAACATTTCGGTTCTTGATACCCGGGCACGTTACTACGCACACTCACACTGAGGGGGACATGCGCCGATTGCCAACTCAATTTTTCACTGTTCTTCAAGTCTTGCCCTTTCTCTTTGTCAAAGTAGCACTCGAAATCAAATGTGGCGCGGTACGGAAAATAGCGTGCTTCCTCTGGGACAAGAATTCCTTGATCTTCAAGTTCTTAAAAAACCGTTTTAGGAACATGGTAAGCTCCGCCAGGGTACTTGAGCTGTACTTTACCATCACACGTTGCTTCATGTCTTCTCAACTTATTGGCACCTTTCCAGTATTTGCCGCAACGAGAACATTGAAACGATTTACTATACCGGGCGAGATCTTTTATGTAGGAGAAATGCTTTTCTTACAAGTTCAAGTAAAGTGTACTTTCACAGCGGCGATGCGAGCGGCCAACCAATGTGGCGGCGATGTCGGGCTTGTCTTCAGTTTCTTTCTGTTCTTCACCGTGGGTCTGGTGGGGGCGAGATTGTACACTTGAATATTAACTTCGTACAGTTTCTCTAATTCATCCAGCTCGCTTAACTTGACTCCATGAAACTTTTTCTTGGCTAGACCGGCTTCTCGGTACTGTTGATAATAGTGCTTCGTGTCCCGCTCTAGGTTCTTCTTGTGACATCCATTATGGAGAGCGAGGCAGCGGAAAAAACACAGATTATCTTGACATGGCTTGCCGGTTTTATAATTGTTTTCCACGCGTCGATTTCTCTGTTTTCCACCAAGTAATGGGTGAATTTTTACCACGACCGATCGGATGATCGCGAAGTTTCCAACAAACCAAGTGACATTCGTGACTAGATCCACGACCCATTTACTGTTCGGCCTCTGCTGGCGAGCCCACTCCAAGAACTCGATGTTGCTTATTTCTTCTACTGCACGCTCTAAATCCTCGCGATTGGAGACCAGGAAAGGCTGTTCTAACACCAAATTGTTGTTCGCAGAGGAGTAATGGTACTGAAGGGCCCAGTTTCTGTATTACGCAGAATAAATCCAAAGGCGAAGTTGACTTTAAACACGGTAGGCTGATCAGAAAAGATGCTGTTTAGTTGTTCGCGAAGGCTTGTAGGACTGATCGTGGACAGGCGAAAATTGAACCAATCTTGAATTCTGTTGTGGCGGCTAAATCGGGTGCGGATTTGTGGTCAGTTTTGCCGGTACATCTGAGCAATATCCTCGTCAGAGCCTGAGATAAGATTTGAAGGGATAAGAACGGCATCCGCTTCCAAGCTAGAACTAGCGGCAGCAGCTGACGTGGGGACTGGCTCTGAAGCGATTCTTGCTTGGTCCGACCTCCTAGATTTTTTGGCAGCTGGTGCGTCTGTGTTTTTCTCAGCGGCGGTGCGTTTACGAGCTGCAGCGGACTGTGGAGTTGAATGCGCGGTGCGAATATGAACGTCGTAGGGCGCGCGGTTGTGAAATGTTTCGCTACACGTATTACAAGTGAAGGTGTGCTCGGCGACGCGTTTGTCGTGCGCTTTCAGGTGACGAGTGAGGTGTTCCTTTTTCCTAAACTGTTTGCCGCAGCGCGAACATTCGTAGGGTTTCTCGCCGGTGTGGATGCGCTGATGGGTTGTTAGATGATTGGGACGAGTAAATGTTTTCCCGCAGGTGTCGCAACAATGTTCCTTGCGAGGCTTTTTGGTCACGGGTTTGTTCCCAGAACCCGTTTGAACATCTTACAATTAATTATTATTAGGTAGTCTTAGTGTAAAGCTAAACTATACGTTCGATAAATAAGTTCTTATCATAAACAAAATGAAAACAAGTTCAAATTTAAGGGGAACTAACATTTGTTTTGATTTCAAGGCTCCATCCGCCCTTTGGTACTAACCAGTCTTCGCTTGGTTAGGCATAAAGGAGATTTGATTCATTCATCAAAGACCATAAAGAGAGTTAAGTGTTTGATCAGTCTACGAAAAAGAAAGAATTATGCCTAGATTCTAATTGAAAACAAATGCTTTTAGAACAAAACGCGAATACATCTCCGTCGGGATAAGTTCCATGAAACTTCTAAAACATTTAATTTGACACGAGAATTGAGCTTTTGATCAGATCTCTTCTGATAACTTAATTGATTCTCCAAAGGCGAACGAGAATTTAGTTCCTCGACAATGAAACGAAAAGTGAGCTTTTGTTCAGACCACTTGAGCGACTTAATTAGTACGTACAATAAACCAAATCACTTACGGTTTCCACGCGGTTCAAAATCGGAATGTCTTCACCATTCCACTGAAAATAAGTACACAAAATAGACATAAGCTGGTTGAATAAAAGACACAACAATAGCAATAATCTTGTAATGAAAATAATCCAATAATCATGGCAGAAAAAACTTACCACGTCAAATAAATTATCTACAGTCTCCGGTGATAATTCGCAGTTTTGATCATTCGCGTTCCATGTCCTCAATTTCACGCAGGTCAGCATTCGTAAACTGTAAAGCAAAGGATATTTCGATTAAGTTTGCTTATTCGGATTATTTACATGGTTGAAAGTAACTAGACTTATTCACACATTGCTTTTATTTCATTGTGTTGTTAACGGAGTTTAGAAGTGTTTGATGCAAATTTAAGTCAAAGTAACACGCATAATTACACTTGCTTAACAGTGCGTGTTAAAGCAACTGTTCAGAATCTGTTATCAATAATCAGTCATACTAAAAAATATGTTAAACAAACCCAAAATAAACTTACCGAATGGAGAAAGTCAAATTCATTTTCCACGTTTGTAGTCGGAACGTCATTGCCGGACACCTGTGATAAAAGAATAAAAAATGTGATCAAAAGATAGAATTGAATCTTTAACGGTTATTTAAAGCAATGTTTGAATGATCTAAGAGTTAAAATTTACGCTCTAAAATGTAAGAGAAGAAGAAAGTTTTCAAATCAGCTAGTAAACTTAAGGGCGTTCAGCTCGCACGCTTATTTTCTTAGTGGGCGTAGTGATGAGGAGAAAGTTAACCGTTTCACTTACTATTGTCGTGGTTTCAGAAATAACCTCAGATGCTGGCAAAAGATCTTCGGTATGATCGGATGGAATCTGTCAAAGAAAAGAGAAATTGGTTATACAAGACTGTCTGTTAAGAAAAAAGAGAGTGAAAACACAGATAGAGCAAAATATTACAACTTACTTCGAGTTCTTGCACAGTCAGTTCTGTCAACCTCGCATAAGCCATTGGGCATGTCATACACTCATCGGGAATTAAAACAGCTTCCGTCAACATCTCCCAGTCGCGGACAGTTAAACAAGCGCTCAAAGCAGCTTGGAGATCAACAACGTTGGTCAAAAAAGTTATCTTCACGATAAACGTTTCGAAAATCGAACAAATTATTTCCTAGCAAAGCGATTGGGAGAAAGATAACGCTTTCGTTAAAATGCGCGCTTTTATTTTAAACACATAATAGATGTCTCATGAGTCAATCAGGGTTCATTATTAACGGGCAAGCCCAGGCAACTTTATTGTTTTCATTGTACTAGAGCGACGCTTATTAGTATGGAGGAACCCATTTTTACCTAGGTAGCTAGACAATTCATTAGTTTGGAGGAACCCAAGGTTATAACAATAGATGACGTCATTGACTCGACCGTTATGCATATTAATAAAGGGAACCCACTTTTTGCGAGGGAATCCAAAGGGAACCCACACGGAACTCAAGGGGAACCCAGTAACGGGGATAATTCTGACCTTCTATGACTACTCACTTTTGATGGAAGTTTCCGATGAAAGCATTCCATGAAATACAAAGTCTATAGGCAATATTTTCATTCCAAGTATCAATGCAACAAGGCGACGAGGAAACAAGGGCTATTTTCTTTTGTCGAGGGAAGTCAGAGAAAATTAAGCAAAAAGACAGAAAAGACTTTAATCTCACGTAACCAATGTAGGTATGCCAATGGCAAAGAATATAGAATGAACAAGTTGCCTAGAGTATCCACAGCGAAGAGTATCTAGTTCTATTGCAGCTCTAAGTTTCATTGGCTTTAAAAACAATGAAAATAGTTGGAATATAAACTAGCCTTCGAGAGCAGCCGGTTGTTTTGGCTCTTGTTCTTTTTTTGTGCATGAAACAAGTGCAGAAAAAAAAGAAACAGGTGCCCTCAAATGCTAAAGAAAAACACAAGCGACTTGCAATTGATCGAGCCCCGTGTTTATGAGCAAGGCATGATATCTTCGGACCTCAAATGGGATCTCTTCAGGGTCGCATTGTCTCTCAAATGCTAGTTAAGGGGAACAAAGACTCTTGGTATGAGGCTGCTAGCATTCCAGTGGAAACCTCCCATCAGTCTGTCCTTAAGAACAATTTGTGATATTATCGGAGATTTTGATCTTATCTTATCACCGTCCAGTGCGTAATTTTAGCATGCAAATCTGATCTTCAGATTTGATTTTTAACACTTGATAAACAACTATACTGAGGCTTCGTCCACACTACGCTTGAGATATTTGAAAACGTAGCTTTATTTCTAGGGCTAGGTCTTCTATGCACAATAATTTGCCACGAAAACGGGCGCTCTTTAAATGAACACACTTTTCAAATTTCTCCGGCATATTGTGGACAGGGCATGAGTGTTTGAGGGTAGCCATTTAGAGTTAATGCTTACATGCTGCATGAACGCCTCCACTTAGAATTGCCACAAGTGGACTTTTACTTCTATAAAATGGAATCGATTTGTCCGCTTCCTGGGATTCGAATTTAAAATCTGGGTGTGACATAATGATTCACAGCCTACCCGTTATTCCCTGGAAATTTTCTGATATATTTCAGAGCGAGCGTAAGCAGAGAAATAAGCCGTATGCCCAGTAACCAAAGCCATGTACAAGATCGGATTTCAAGATATAGTTTATTTAAAGTTGAACAAATGAAGGCCAAAAAGATCCAAAAGAAGTCAACAAAAAGAAAAAAATTTGAACACGCAAAAACGAGTTAATAATTATTGACTTTGGAGGACAAAACGACACCGAAAACAACAAAATCTAAATTCAATTACTATAGCGGATAATTAACATTTACGATAACGACACGTAAACCTTTAAAGCTTTGCTCTGACGAGTATGTCCTGGAGCGAAGATTGTCTGCCTGCCATTGAAAACTTTTTGGTTCTTAATTTTTGTTAAAAGTACCAGTGGTAGTGTTGCTGTTTATGTTGTTGACAGTTTTAAAGCTTTGACACTTACTTCTACGTGTGAATGACTTTTTCATTGTATTATAGAATTCTTATTCAAGGCATGGGTTCCTCCTTTTCAAGGGGATAAGACCCATTCTCTAATTTTTATTCTGGGCGTAAAGAATTTTACTGAATATATTATTCACAAAGATACCAAGTTCTCATATTTATTTGTTACAAATTTTATCTTATTATTTCCACTATAATACAGTGAGTGTATGTTGTAGCATAACGAGCCAGACGTTCTTCAGGACGTTCGCGCCCATTGCTACTGCGCATCTCTAGTGGGCAAGCTATTCATTGGTCACGCGCTTGCCACGTCATTTTCGAGCGCGCGCACAGAGTCGAAAACTCAACAAAATACGGAGCTGATGACGTTTGCGTTAAAGATGATTTCCAGTCCGTTCTGTACACTCTCGAGAGTTTGTTTACGAATTTTGTTTTGTATCATGTAAGACGTCAGAAAATGTAGCATTTCGCATCTACTTACATGAAGTAATTCAAAGTTTCATGTCAACCGCTATTTTTCGATGCGAAGCTTTATCATGTCATTCTTTCTGATATCACGATGAAAAAACTTCAAAGCTGTAAAACTCAAGAAAACTGTTGGAAAAAGAATTTAAATGCTCCTCAAAGATAAGGTAAGCAGTTTCGTAACAAATAACATCGATTTGCCTCTAATGTTTGTGAGACTCAAAAACATCAGAGCGCCGAGACTGCGCAGTACGGATTGGAAATCAGCTTTAACTTTGTGAGCGAATATTTTTGTTGGATGCTCGGTGACCCCCCCTTTTTTTCGGCAGATCACTTCTTTTCTGATTCTTTTCATTAAACTAAAGGACAAAAAAAATCTGTACGAGGGAAGTTTTAATTATTTCTCATATACTATTCAAATAGGGTCGAATTGGTACATGGATACAGGCGTGCGTACTTAGCGTTGTTTTTTTAAGGCTAAATCTAGCTGATTTAATGAAATATGTAGCAAAGATCTATCAAACAGGCCTATATATGCTGTGTTAAACACACATAACTTAGATATGATTCTTCAACTTAAATATATGCCAATAGTAATGAATCCGGCCAGAGTCGCCTCGAATGACTGCAAAACCTAGAAATGCTATGGACTGAGCTACGCCTTATCTTCAAAACGAGTTCGGTGACCCCCGAGTTTTTTTACGTCTAATCTTATGATTTTCTACCTGCAGTCAAAGTTTTCAAAATCTGTACGTGGGAAGTTTTTGGACGCGAACGTCCTTA
>JAHPZR010007452.1:0-34439 GCA_019787425.1 Platygyra sinensis | reverse complement strand
AAATTAGTTCTCTCACTTCAAACAACGAAATGTGGATTTAGTAGTAAGGAGCCTTTAAAATTCTTTTTATAGTTTCAAGTAAAATAATATCTTTAGTATACACCTTCATTTAAAAGGAAAAGAAAATCTCAGAGTAGTTTCTTCAGGGAGCTTACAAAGAATCTCTGCTATCAATAGAAGCCTTGAGGTTATTACCTAAAATAGAATAAACAAAAATTGAATATATCCGTCTTTTTTTTTTAAATTCCTAGTTACAGCAAGACAATATATACTTGAGTCGACAATTTTCTCACAAGTAAGCGAAATGAAAATAAAAGTAAATTAAAAAAGAAATACCGGGACCAGGATTCGAACCTGGGTTACTGCGGCCACAACGCAGTGATCTAACCACTAGACGATCGCCGCTTACCATGCCACCCAGAGCTGGTTGGTGAAAGAAAATTATTTATCTTATTTCAAACAATGAAATGTGAATTTTATAAGCAGACTTTTAAATTCTTTTGATAGTTTCATGTAAAATAATGTCTTAGTGATGTTTCTAAAAATTCCTAGTTACAACAAGAAAATATACTTAAGTTAAAAATTTTGTCACAACCTGGAGAAATAAAAACAAAACAAAGTTTAAAAAAGAGATGCCGGGACCAGGATTCGAACCTGGGTTACTGCGGCCACAACGCAGTGTCCTAACCACTAGACGATCGCGGCTTACCATGCCACCCACAGCTGGCTGGAAAAAGAAAATTATTTACCTCACTTCAAACGATGGAATGTGGATTTTATAGTAAGGAGCCTTTTAAATTCTCTTTATAGTTTTAAGTAAAATAATATCTTTAGTATACACCTTCATTTAAAAAGAAAAGAAAATCTCAGAGTAGTTTCTTCAGGGAGCTTACAAAGAATCCCCGCTATCAATAGACGGCCCTGAGGTTATTACCTAAAATAGAATATACAATAATGGAATTTAGTATATACACACTCAGTGATCTTGGTGTTTTAAGCAATCTGATTGGTTCGCTATCTCTGTCTAATGAGCATTATTCACCCCCTACCGAGAGAATAATGCGTAAGCCAAACAAAAATAGAGAATACTTTTGAATAAAGCATACTTTTGATTCACACTGATTTGAACGGTGTTTAAGGACCATTATTCTAGACTGTCACGAGGTTTTTTCGAAGATTAACTATAGATTTTCCATGCTCAAAGATTCTGTAAATAGTTTCGCGAATTCGCGCATGCTTGTACAGCTTGCACGTTTTCCGAGGATGAATTGAGAGGACAATTAAATCGATTTTTAATGGTTTCCTTCTGAAATGTTGTTGAGATCACTTCCTGTGTATATACTAAAACAATTATTCTTCTCAATGTCGGTGAATAGTGGCAGAATATTTACCTCGATTTCAAAGAATAATTGTTAAATATACAAGTCTTTTTGTGATGTTTCTAAAAATTCCTAGTTACAGCAAGTAAATGATACTTGAGTCGACAATTTTCTTTCAAGTTAGCGAAATAAAAATAAAAGTAATTAAGAAAGAAACGCCGGGACCAGGATTCGAACCTGGGTTACTGCGGGCACAACGCAGTCTCCTAACCACTAGATGATCGCGGCTTAGCATGCCACCCACAGCTGGTTGGAAAAAATAAAATTAGTTCTCTCACTTCAAACAATGAAATGTGAATTTTATAAGGAGACTTTTAAATTCCTTCTATAGTTTCAAGTAAAGCAAAGTGTTTTATTGATGCTACTAAAAATTCCTAGGTATATGAAGATATTATACTTAAGTCGACAATTGCAATTTTCTTCCACGTTGGTAAAATTAAATATAAAAGGAGTTTAATAATAATAATAATAATAATAAACTAATATTTTACGAGGAGGCCTCCAATCACCTAGTGGTGGTTTTCAGAAGGGTCCTCTAGAAAATAAAGTCTAAAACGTACATTAAAAGTCTAAAAATATACAAGAGATAAAAGTTAAAAACGTAAGGCTACAAATTAAGGTTTAAAACTAGAACTAGTACTAAAAGTCTATTGTAAACTAAGGTTAGAAACAGATTCCGGGACCAGGATTCGCACCTGGGTTAGTGCAGCCACAACGTAGTGTCCTAACCACCGGACGATCTCGGCTTACCATTTCACCCACAGCTGGGTGGAAAAAAGAAAATTATTTCTCTTACTTCAAACAATGAAATGTGGATTTTATAAGGAAACTTTTAAATTTTTTTGATAGTTTCAAGTAAAACAATATCTTTGTGATGTTTCGTGTTCTCAAATGACCAGCGTGTTTTATCACAGTGTAATACACGGCTTAAAATCACTGATGCAGTGGTTTTTCTTTCTATTTAGTCTTAAAGAAAGGTCTTTTTTTCATTTAATGAGCATGGTGCAGTTGGTTAACGAGAAACAGGTTACGTGCAATAAATGTGATACTAAATTTCAGTAATTTTTAAAAAATGCATTTTTTCGCCATCAATTCGTGGAACAGACCAACTTCGTGTTTGATCTTTTTCTTGGTGTTTTCATTTTCCTGTCCGTCTATGAACTCTTCTACCGATGAATCTAGGTTCTGAAATGGTTAAGGGGGTAAGTTTCTAAAGAAACTGTGGTGCTGCGTGGGTGGGAGTATGACAAGATAGTTTGGTTTTATCAACTGGGTTGATAATGTGAATTGTCCACCGTAAAGAGATTCAGAAGCTGACGTTTCAAGCGGTAGCCCTTCGTCAGAGCGAATCGAGGAATTGTGGGTTGTATGTGGTTTATATACAGAAATATGGAGCTACGCCATTGGTTGGTGCCTGGCAACGTGAAAAACAACAGAATAAATTAGTTGAATGAAAAGCGTTCGTTGATAACGTGAGGATTAAGAGTGCCGATTTGAGAAATATATTTTTGTTCTAGAGATTTGCGGCTTTCTGTGCTTCCTTGATGCAGGGAGAGGCTGCAGACTGCCATATGTTGCTTGGAATGATTCGGCAGATTTAAGTGTCTAGAAATCGGTTTAGATGCGTTTTTGTCGTCTTTCTCAACGCCGCGAAGATGTTCCCGGAATCGGTCTCCTAGTCGTATATATAACTTTTCGCAAAGAGTGCAAGTTATACAGTAAAAATAGATTACTTCATAGAAAGTGCGACGTACGGATTTTTATTCACGAGTTGCAAAACTTTGCAAAACGAATGAGTGAGCGCAGCGAACGAGTGAGTTTTCAAAGTTTTGCAACGAGTGAATAAAAATCCGTACAAAGCACTTTCTATGGTGTAATTTGTTTATTGTATATATAACGAGAATTCAACACAACCATTAAATCAGTTTTAGTTTTTTTTCCGGCACCATAAGTTTACATGCAGAACGCTGAGAACGTAATGAATGACCGAGCGTAATGAAAAACAAATCCGCTTTCCAGTCCAGATATAGGCGTACAACGGGGAGAATTCGGCTTAAATACTTAGTGAGAAATCTTTTCGTTTGTCCATAATTACTGTCAGAATCAATTATGTCATGGCGACGTTTCGCGCTGTGCAAAGACAAATTCGGACTCTGTTGACTTACTCTGTTTAAATTTCAATGTTCCTCCTTGAATGTTGTTGGCTTTCTGATGTTAAATTTACTTCCTCGGTTTCTTGAATGGCCATTGATTCTCAAACTGAAGTTCTAGCGCTCAAGATATTTGTTAGATATATTCCATTGCTGTTTTTCCGAAAGTGAAGTAAAACGGGAACCGAAGCCATGTTATCGAGACACAAACTTCAAGCGGACGATGATTTCAAGCCCGCGCTTCTCGGAAGCCATTAGAGTGCTTAACTCTGATCATGATTGGCTTAGTGATTCTATCATGAACGGTGATTGGTTATATTTTTCACATGTGAAGAACGCTATACGCAAACGTGATTGGACGTATCGCTTTTTTCACCGGTGAAATATAGCACATATAGAATTCTATTTGCAAGGTTTATTGCCTAAAATTCTCGCTATATATACAATAAATGACATTGACTGAGTCTGATTTGAAGATAGATGATGTTTACTACCAACGAGTTGCGTAGCGTAGCGTAGCACAGTCGGTTAGAGCGTCGTACTTGTAAGCAGTGCTGGCGTGACCCGCTGAGGGTGCTGAAGTAATGCGAAGGTCCGGGGTTTGAGCCCCCCTCCCCCCCAGGAGCAGAAGTTTTTTTTATTTATTTCAATAGAGACGTTTCCAGCTTTTCAAGATGAATATGGAAAATAGAACGAGAGATTTGAACAAATTTTTTAAACTTGACTCAGAAAATTATTTTTATAACTCATCTTACACTTAAGTGAAAAGAATAGTAAAATAAATTTAACGGCTTTATAAGTTAGATCGACGGAAGAATAGCGTTATCTCGGGGAATCTGCATGAAGGCGTAATTCAGTTTTTGGGCAACTCACAGAACTGTCACTCTGGTTGGTCAAATGAGAAAAATACTTTTTTTGCGGAAGTCCATTTTCACTTACAACTTTAAGAAAGAGCATTTTTGATATTAAAGCTTTTAAACTGGTACCTATTTGTTATTAAAATGTTCTATGCGTGTTTTATATACACCGCGAATCCCTTAGCAGGTCACCAAGCTCCCGTAGCACAGTCGGTTAGAGCGTCGTACTTATAAGCAGTGCTGGCGTGAACCGCCGAGGGTGCTGAAGTAATGCGAAGGTCGGGGGTTCGAGCCCCCCCGGGAGCAGAAGTTTTTGTATTTATTTCAATAGAAACGTTTCCGGCTTTTCAAGATCAATGTGGAAAATAGAACGAGAGATTTGAACAATTTTTTTAAACTTAACTCTGATTTTGCCGATCCATTCCCAATAAGGGCTGTTTTTAATTTTCTCGAGCTCACTGCTTGAAAACTGACCGTATAAATTAGGTATGGGGGAGGTAGATGTTAATCCCATTTGTAGAATGTAGAGGTGATCATCTCATTAATTCTTTTTAGCTGAGATCAGTTGGCCCGGATAATCCCATGCCGTATTTCAAAAACACCAGGCCCCGGTTGTTCAAAGGCTGGATAACGCTATCCACCGGATAAATCTCTATCCAGTGGATAGCGTAGTTTGTTTTGTCAATACTTATCCACTGGATAGCGATTTATCCGGTGGATAGCGTTATCCAGCTTTTGAACAACCGGGGCCAGATCAGGAGCCTATAAGAACTCGGACCGAGTAATAAATCCCGCTTTTGTGTTTGATGTATCAGTGTTGCAGCTCTCTCTCGTCCTGGATGAAGTCCAGAAATTACGTTCAGAAAATTATTTTTATAACTCATCTTATACTTAAGAGAAAAGAATAGTAAAATAAATTTAACGGCTTTATAAGTTAGATCGACGGAAGAATAGCGTTATCTCGGGGAATCTGCATGAAGGCGTAATTCAGTTTTTGGGCAACTCACAGAACTGTCACTCTGGTTGGTCAAATGAGAAAAATACTTTTTTTGCGGAAGTCCATTTTCACTTACAACTTTAAGAAAGAGCATTTTTGATATTAAAGCTTTTAAAGTGGTACCTATTTGTTATTAAAATGTTCTATGTGTGTTTTATATACAGCGCGAATCCCTTAGCAGGCTGCCAAGCTCCCGTAGCACAGTCGGTTAGAGCGTCGTACTTACAAGCAGCGCTGGCGTGAACCGCCGAAGGTGCTGAAGTAATGCGAAGGTCGGGGGTTCGAGCCCCCCCGGGAGCAGCGTTTTTTAAATGTATGTTTTTTTTTTCATTCATTCATTTCAATACAAACGTTTCCGGCTTTTCAAGATGAATATGGAAAATAGTGAGAGAAATTTAAACACAGTTTTTTTTAACTTAATTATTTCGCCGATCCATTCTCAAGAATGGCTTTTCTATTTTCTCGAGCTCACTGCTTCAAAACTGACCGTATAAATTAGGTATAGGGGAGGTAGATGTTAATCGCATTTGTACATTGTAGAGGCGATCATCTCATTAACTGTTCTTTTAGCTAATGTATGAAACGAGATCAGTTGCCTCAGATAATCCTGAAAGGGAGACTCGGACCGAATAACAAATTCGTTTTTGTATTTGATGTATCAGTCTTGCAGCTCTCTCCCTCTCTGTCGCCCTGGATGAAGCCCAGAAATTCTGATCAGAGAATTATTTTATAACTTAGCTTAGGACTAAGTAAAAAGAATAACAATGTGTCAGGTCGATAGACGAAAAGCGTCCACTCACGGAATCTGCAGGGAGGGCGTAAATCCGTTTTTGGGCGACTCAGAAGATACCGTGACCCTGGTTAGTTAAAATTTAAACGAGCCATATTTTCTGCAGACAGAGAGGCCTCAAAATTTCTACTAAACGGATAAACATTCGTCATGTGGTGCAGAGGTGCACCGCAAGCATATACATCTGTTTAATTTTTTAATATCAATGAAGAGCAAGGGGTAAGAATTATACAATAGGTTCATTAGATAGACAGTCGATCCTCTAGATTTGATAAAATGTAAGGTTTCAGGTTTGTAATGTAACCCTTGGACGCTATGCTCTCTGAGTGTCCAACCACGGTGACGTTGTAAGTCCTTATACGTCTTGTGGTGCTTGTGCCACGAGTACACCGAAATGTGGTTGATGATCTTGTTATCTTAAGTTTTATTTTGTAAAGTGATCATTGTTCAATCTAATTATTTTACGTTTCTGGACCCTATAACGGTTATTAAGATGCCATTTTTAATTTGAGATGATATGACTAAGAGAGAATGACTTTGTTTGGGAATTAAGATGCAGTGTAATGCGGGATGTCAAAACCTATTACGAAGAAAGATAACGGTTTCTATGTTTCAGACTATGACACGGACGTCCATGCTCTTCCGCACACTTCTTGATCATGAATGATACATGATGCCGCCTTTGAATGCCGGAAATTACAGCAGAACCTCCAGTGCCGACCACCTCTATATTTCGGCAAATTTGTCTCAAAGATTTTTACAACGAAGATGGCTGCTGTAGAATGGTTCGTCTGCACAATAATAGATGATTCATAAGGATAGACGAAAGCTGGGGAATTACTTAAATAAATTCATAACTTTTTATTCAAAATCTTTGAAAAACCATTGTTGTGGGAACAAAATGAAAACTAAGAGAAAAGAGGTACTTCTGTTGGCATATTAAAACGTCTATGTGTTTATGAAGGCTATTATGAGTCACAACAATCATCCAGCTCCCGTAGCACAGTCGGTTAGAGCGTCGTACTTATAAGCAGTGCTGGTGTGAAACGCCGAAGGTGCTGAAGTAATGCGAAGGTCGGGGGTTCGAGCCCCCCCGGGAGCAGAGGTTTTTTAATTAATAATTGCAATAGAAACGCTTCGCTTTCAAGATGAATATGGAAAATAAAGAGAGAGATTTAACTCTTTAACTCGCAATCGTACGAATATGTACAATTGGCAACAGTCAGGTTTTTTTAAAAACTGCAGCTTTCACATATCTGAAGATATGACCAAATTATCTATTGATATGGCAAAGTGAAAATTTAAGACGCGTCTGATATCAATCAACTGACTACTGCTCTGAATTTCGTTGCATATGGCTATTGGTTCCATATCCGTTTTCTACTCACATCCGAAACCAACAAAAAAACACACATGTTTGCCTTGAAAGTTTTTAATGAAGAAATAAATCTAAATCTAGAATTTCAAATTTAAAGCAAACTTCAAACCGTTTCCTTTTCTGTTCACTAAGAAAATGTTCCATCAAACCTTCAACGATACCATTCGATTGGAGCTATGCTTGCAAACTTGTAATTTTCCTGTTCCTGACCCAAAGGAATGCCTGGGATATACGCTGTGTCAACGGCATGCCACACAACCTAGCTCTGTTTCGATGTGAACCGCCGAGATTGCTCAAGTAATGCGAAGGTCGGGGGCTCGGGGCCCCCCTGGGCGCATTTTTTATTTTTTTTCATCGCGCAATATTACGCAATTTCGAAAGAAAAAAACTAAGTGGAATAGAATTTTGTTTACCGGTAAGTTAAGTCTCTCCAGTTTCTTATAATTTTTTTTTTTTTTTACATTTCTCCAATTTATCATAAGCCTTGAAAGGACCAGATTTGCCATATTAGTATTATTCTTTTTTTCGATTCCTCGTTAAATATGAAAACAACCGACGGTGGTCTGATCTAACAGTCCGGGATCGTTATCATTTTTGATAACCTCACCAAAACAAACCATAAACCAATCGTCGCACAGGATTTCGTTCACGTGTGTTATTTGGTAGCAACAGTGTATAATTCAATATGCCGGTCGACGAGGCGCTGCGATGAAAGGGGCTACTCACAACATCACAATGCAGCGTCATTGAATTAAATTTAGGTTTGCTTCATAATAGGTTATGGGATTATGGAATAAAAACAGAAATGTATGGAAGAAAACTGTCTTCGTCCAAAGTTACTGCGAATTTAATTCCCACACCGTGTGATATTTGTTCCGCGAGTAAAATGACACAGCGAAGGTAGACAACAAATATTCTGTTCACAAAAGCGTTGTTTATTGACACTAACATGATAATAGCTTCCATTTTCCCTCAGGCTTCATTTTCTTGGTAGCGGGCGAAGCTGCTTGTTCAACAGTCTGTAGTAAATATAAACGAAAAAGTAACAGTAAATACATCTTGAAGAGCTGTAACTTAATTTCGTTTAGTTTGCGTGATAACAAACAGTATAAGTTTAATTCAACAGCCAGGCTCGGCGTAGTAACACGTAAAATGCAAGTAGCTAACATGTTCACGGAATATTTGTTCCTCCAGAGCTAACATTTAGATAGCTTAAAACATATCTGGCAATACAAACGAGCCGAGAGAGAAGAAACCTGGCAAAAAACAGAGGTGTCAAACTCTACAAATTTCACGCTGATTGCAGCGGAAGCCAACCTGACATATGACCTATGTCCTTCCAAAACCACAGGATTTTTGCTTAGCGAAACATTCAAAGATCCCCAGATCGTACCATACAAAAGGGGCAGATCCTTAGAGATATACTAGTTCGAGCAAAACTTCCCAAAGCGGCTATTACACGCGGATAGGAGTTGCGTAGGCTTGTTACCCCATTGTTGTCACTCGCTGAATCCAACGATAAGCTTCATTATATTAATGACTGGTGTGCCAGAAAACTGACCTAGTTTGGCTGCATCTTGATATGCTTTAGTGTGACAGCGCGATGCTGTTAGTGAGTTCATGTGTGCCAGTCATTACTTGGCTGTGTAGCCGCGTGATGCGGTTCCAGTCAAGACCCACAAATGGACCCTTGCTCACCATAGAGTCTCCAGTAGCTCAGTGGTTAGAGCATCCGACTAGATCACGGAGGGTCGTGGGTTCAAATCCCATCCGGGGCTCGGATTTTTTTCCGAGATCTCCTAACATTTAATTTATAATGTATTTGTTGTTTCATCTTTAATATACTCACTTTGGAGGTTGTTTGGCTGCATCTTGATATGCTTTAGTGTGACAGCGCGATGCTGTTAGTGAGTTCATGTGTGCCAGTCATTACTTGGCTGTGTAGCCGCGTGATGCGGTTCCAGTCAAGACCCACAAATGGACCCTTGCTCACCATAGAGTCTCCAGTAGCTCAGTGGTTAGAGCATCCGACTAGATCACGGAGGGTCGTGGGTTCAAATCCCATCCGGGGCTCGGATTTTTTCCGAGATCCCCTAACATTTAATTTATCATGTATTTGTTGTTTCATCTTTAATATACTCACTTTGGAGGTTGTTTGGCTGCATCTTGATATGCTTTAGTGTGACAGCGCGATGCTGTTAGTGAGTTCATGTGTGCCAGTCATTACTTGGCTGTGTAGCCGCGTGATGCGGTTCCAGTCAAGACCCACAAATGGACCCTTGCTCACCATAGAGTCTCCAGTAGCTCAGTGGTTAGAGCATCCGACTAGATCACGGAGGGTCGTGGGTTCAAATCCCATCTGGGGCTCGGATTTTTTCCGAGATCTCCTAACATTTAATTTATCATGTATTTGTTGTTTCATCTGTCATAAATTAACCCTGAATACTCGATGAAAGGTTTCGCATGAGTGAACAGAGGTTTTAATGCCATTAGCCTTGAGCAAAATATTCTAATCTAGTAGCTCATGTTGCCTCGTCCCTCTACAATACTTCTAAATGACATAAAACATCTTCCATATAAACTTCACTCGCAGCACTTCACTTTCCAATGGAAACTACTAGTAATGGCCCTTATTCATATATACATACCGAGATTTACGCGCCGAAAAGTATCGAGATAAAAATGGTCTGCTCGCGCTAGAGAAGCCAGCTGATTGGTAATACGATTCTTTAAACTAGTGAAAAACGACGTATCCACGATCTGATTGGCTATATCATTATTTTCACTAGCTCCTATTGACTGACGAATACCACATTTGTAAGAGCTCAGGCGCGATTTTGTTGTAAAGATGGCTTCAAATCAGACTGACCGTTTTCAGAGCCTAGATTCAACAGTGGAAGAGTTCATAGAGGGACAGGAAAATAAAAACGCCAAGAAAAAGACCAAACACGATGTTGCTCTATTCCACGAATTTATTGGCTTTCGTTGGCCATAAGGGCCAAAAAATAACTGATAAAAACCAAAATTTGATCTGAAATTTGGCATCATATCTCTTGAACGTAACTTGTTTCTCTCGTCAACCAACTGCAACATGCTCATTAAATTAAAAAAAAGGCTTTTCTGTAAGATTAAATGAAAAGAAAAATCTCTGCTCCCGGGGGGGCTCGAACCCCCGACCTTCGCATTACTTCAGCACCCTCGGCGGTTCACGCCAGCACTGCTTATAAGTACGACGCTCTAAACCGACTGTGCTACGGGAGCTTGGTAACCTGCTAAGGGATTTGCGGTGCATATAAAACGTATATAGAACATTTTAATAACAAGTAGGTACCACTTTAAAAATTAATTTTAAGTCTACCGTGGACTACTGCATCAAAGATCGCCTTAAACATATGGAAGCAAAACTTTAGTATCAAAAATGTAATTGTAAATGGAAATTGTAAATTGAAAATGGAGCTCCCGCAAAGAATATCCCGGCCTTGAAACCGAATTTCTCTCATTTTTAGTCCAAAATGATATCGGATGATCTCTTGCCGGAATATTAAGAACGGCAGGTCTAGCGAATTCAAAGTTATTTTTAGCAATTAATCGATAAGCACACATTACGTCCCTCGTTGGCTTTTATCATGTCCTGTCCAGAAAGTGCGACTGGAATAAATGTTTTACTAAAAAAAAGCCCGCCATATTTTTAAAACTCAATTATAATTAGAATTAAAATGCGCCAAAAGGTTATTCGTGCGCTCACCAAATTTGTAGAACATGCTATAATGGCCCATATACCATGATGAGCAAGCCACTTAAAACTCTGATCTTTGGTCTTGAATTACATTTTTTCTCATTTCAATTAAAAGCACCCTCGGTGGTTCACTCCAACACTACTTCTAGGTACGACGCTCTAACCGACATGATGAAAGAAGGCAAAGTAGGCCCTGTGGTTCAATAGACACCAACAAATACAATAGTTGTTCATATATAAGTGGTCAACTCGGTGACTCAAGCACAAAAGATCCCTCCCAACTACTGCGAACGGCCTGGTTTTACTTAACCCCTAACTTTGGAAAAACGAGGGCGGGAAAATCAAAGAAAACTCGCCAAAGAAATGCTGGTTCTGCAAACTACTCCCCAAGGAAGACATTACTACGAGCTTCCAAAGGATGCTCTATTTTCCACCAAAAGCCACCAAGGCGGATTTAATAATCCTACAGAGGTCTACAGACGAATCCGACGGAAAGATGTTTGAAGTAATTGATTCCAGCGGCTGCCCCATCAAAACAAGTTTAAAAGAGAGAATGATGCCGGGACCAGGATTCGAACCTGGGTTACTGCGGCCACAACGCAGTGTCCTAACCACTAGACTATCGCGGCTTACCATTCTACCCACAGCCGATTGGAGAACGAAAATTATTTTTGTTATTTCAAACAATCCTTATTTTATTTTTAGAAACAGCGGTGAATTCTGTTTAGATTTTTCTATAGGATAATGTCTCTTAGGGATGTTTCTGAAAGTTCTTAGTTACAACTAGAAAGTTGACGATTTTCTTATACCTTGGCAAAATAAAAATAGAATGTGTTGAAAAAAAAATACCCGGTCCAGGATTCGAATCTAGATAACTGCGGCCACAACGCAGTGTCCGAACCACTAGACGATCGCGGCTTACCATTCTACCGTCGCTTGGTTAGGAGAGAATTTTAGTCTCTTACTAACTTTAAACAATGGAATCTGGATTTTATAAGGTATATAAGAATATGATTTTTTCGATAACTGCAGAAATTCTCGCTCTCTCAATGCCAAAATTTTATTATCAATAAGCCAACAGACGCATGAATTTATAACTTATGCGATGCGTCAACGAACGAGATCGGACAATTTAAAAAGTTGTTATCGTAAAAAACAAATTGATGTCAGTTTTTAATGCGTCTGTCCTGTTATTGACAATGAATTTCGTCATAATATTGTCAAAGTTGTCTGCGGATCCACTCGGCTATCGCCTCTGGATCAACAGCTACTTTGACGAAATTCATGATCAATAACAGGACAGACGCATGAGAAACTGACGTCAATTTGTTAAATATTGATTCAATATAATTTACGTTTTCTTCACCCACCCAAGGTATATATTTGTAAAGTGATCATTGTTCAATCTATTTTTTTTAAAGTCTCTGGACCCTATGATAGTTATTGAGCTGTCAATTTTAATTCGAGATGATATGACTGAAGAGAGAATATGCCTTTAGTGGTTGCCAAAGCCTATTATTAGAAATAAAGACAACGGTTTCACAGACGATGGTCATGAACGGTACATGATGCCGACTTTGAAAGAAACTCCAGTAGAACCAGCTGTATCGACCACTTCTATTTATCGGCAAAAACATTTGTTTCAAACATGTTCAACCACAAGGTGGCCGCTGTGGAATGGTTCGCCTGCACAAGGACATGTGATTCATAAGTATAGACGAAACCTAAAGAATAACTTTGATAAATTATTATCGTTTTATTCAGAATCACTGAAGAATTATTGTACTGGGAAAAAATGAAAACTATGACAAAAGAGTTACTGCTGTTGGCATCTAAATGTCTGTGTTTATTTCTGTTATTAAGCATGAGTATCTTGAGATGTAACCATCATCCAGCTCCCGTAGCACAGTCGGCTAGGGCGTCGTACTTATAACCAGTACAGACGTTAAAAATGCAAAGGTCAGGGGTTCGAGTTCCCCCCCACCACCCCCACATCGCCTCTTGGATCCTCAGACTTTGACATTGTTATGACGAAATTTATAATCAATAACAGTTATAGATGCATGAAAAACTGACGTCCATTTGTTAATAACACTTTTTGACGTAGGCCAAGTTACATAGCATGTCGAGAGATGGCATGTCGAAAGATGGTCGAACGATATCGCCTATGCACGTTGCACTGAAAGCGGGTGTAACCGAACGAGACCGGAAACTGGACAAGTCAAGGACAATAAGACATATATCGAAATTATGTAGTAAGATTAGACAGTCCGGGATCGTTATCATTTTTGATAACCATGTGACGTCATATAATGGCGGCCATTTCAAAAATTGGGAATTTTCGTATTCACTTCGCTATGCTCGTTATTTGTTCGATTATGTTCGTGTGTTTTACCCATAACTCTATTCGATAAGTACCAAGAAAGGAAGAGCCTCGCGTGTTTTGAAGATGGCGGCTGAAGACCAGCGTAAACGATGTAAAATGCTACTCGTAAAGTGAAACAGCGCTTGCAATTTTGCATACAGATCAGGTATGTTTTTCATTTTGTCATTAGATTTAAGTTGCTTGCAGATTTTTGCGACAATCACAAAAAATATGTCGTTAATCTTCACGCTATATACTTGGGATTTAATCTGTTTTTAGTGTTGTGCACGATCTGTGAAAAAAGTGCACGGGGTTGTTTTGATTTGCGATGGGCTGTTCGTAACGGCGGCCATATCTACATCTGTAATTGATGTGTTCCTAGGTATTGAGATGGCGGATGCTGGTACCCATAGAATTAAAACAGCAAATTTATGGCGATTTTGTGGCAAGACTGCGTATTCGATTCAAAAAGAACTTCTGCAAGACCTAAAGGAAAATTCAAGCTTGAATTCGAACGACATGATATCGACATTGAAGAGGACAGCGATTTTATTCATCCCCGCCGGCCTAATGCTTGCCTGACGTACGTGAGGTATTTTTATCGCCTGAGACGGTCAATCGGCAAATGCATTAAAAGGTAAGTTGCCTATATTTTTGAGTCCAAGATTCAATGTCCACACATTGGTGGTCCTGAGATATTTTCAAGAAATGCCGGCCAAACTAGGTCAGTTTTCTGGCACACCAGTCATTAATATAATGAAGCTTATCGTTGGATTCAGCGAGTGACAACAATGGGGTAACAAGCCTACGCAACTCCTATCCGCGTGTAATAGCCGCTTTGGGAAGTTTTGCTCGAACTAGTATATCTCTAAGGATCTGCCCCTTTTGTATGGTACGATCTGGGGATCTTTGAATGTTTCGCTAAGCAAAAATCCTGTGGTTTTGGAAGGACATAGGTCATATGTCAGGTTGGCTTCCGCTGCAATCAGCGTGAAATTTGTAGAGTTTGACACCTCTGTTTTTTGCCAGGTTTCTTCTCTCTCGGCTCGTTTGTATTGCCAGATATGTTTTAAGCTATCTAAATGTTAGCTCTGGAGGAACAAATATTCCGTGAACATGTTAGCTACTTGCATTTTACGTGTTACTACGCCGAGCCTGGCTGTTGAATTAAACTTATACTGTTTGTTATCACGCAAACTAAACGAAATTAAGTTACAGCTCTTCAAGATGTATTTACTGTTACTTTTTCGTTTATATTTACTACAGACTGTTGAACAAGCAGCTTCGCCCGCTACCAAGAAAATGAAGCCTGAGGGAAAATGGAAGCTATTATCATGTTAGTGTCAATAAACAACGCTTTTGTGAACAGAATATTTGTTGTCTACCTTCGCTGTGTCATTTTACTCGCGGAACAAATATCACACGGTGTGGGAATTAAATTCGCAGTAACTTTGGACGAAGACAGTTTTCTTCCATACATTTCTGTTTTTATTCCATAATCCCATAACCTATTATGAAGCAAACCTAAATTTAATTCAATGACGCTGCATTGTGATGTTGTGAGTAGCCCCTTTCATCGCAGCGCCTCGTCGACCGGCATATTGAATTATACACTGTTGCTACCAAATAACACACGTGAACGAAATCCTGTGCGACGATTGGTTTATGGTTTGTTTTGGTGAGGTTATCAAAAATGATAACGATCCCGGACTGTTAGATCAGACCACCGTCGGTTGTTTTCATATTTAACGAGGAATCGAAAAAAAGAATAATACTAATATGGCAAATCTGGTCCTTTCAAGGCTTATGATAAATTGGAGAAATGTAAAAAAAAAAAAAAATTATAAGAAACTGGAGAGACTTAACTTACCGGTAAACAAAATTCTATTCCACTTAGTTTTTTTCTTTCGAAATTGCGTAATATTGCGCGATGAAAAAAAATAAAAAATGCGCCCAGGGGGGCCCCGAGCCCCCGACCTTCGCATTACTTGAGCAATCTCGGCGGTTCACATCGAAACAGAGCTAGGTTGTGTGGCATGCCGTTGACACAGCGTATATCCCAGGCATTCCTTTGGGTCAGGAACAGGAAAATTACAAGTTTGCAAGCATAGCTCCAATCGAATGGTATCGTTGAAGGTTTGATGGAACATTTTCTTAGTGAACAGAAAAGGAAACGGTTTGAAGTTTGCTTTAAATTTGAAATTCTAGATTTAGATTTATTTCTTCATTAAAAACTTTCAAGGCAAACATGTGTGTTTTTTTGTTGGTTTCGGATGTGAGTAGAAAACGGATATGGAACCAATAGCCATATGCAACGAAATTCAGAGCAGTAGTCAGTTGATTGATATCAGACGCGTCTTAAATTTTCACTTTGCCATATCAATAGATAATTTGGTCATATCTTCAGATATGTGAAAGCTGCAGTTTTTAAAAAAACCTGACTGTTGCCAATTGTACATATTCGTACGATTGCGAGTTAAAGAGTTAAATCTCTCTCTTTATTTTCCATATTCATCTTGAAAGCGAAGCGTTTCTATTGCAATTATTAATTAAAAAACCTCTGCTCCCGGGGGGGCTCGAACCCCCGACCTTCGCATTACTTCAGCACCTTCGGCGTTTCACACCAGCACTGCTTATAAGTACGACGCTCTAACCGACTGTGCTACGGGAGCTGGATGATTGTTGTGACTCATAATAGCCTTCATAAACACATAGACGTTTTAATATGCCAACAGAAGTACCTCTTTTCTCTTAGTTTTCATTTTGTTCCCACAACAATGGTTTTTCAAAGATTTTGAATAAAAAGTTATGAATTTATTTAAGTAATTCCCCAGCTTTCGTCTATCCTTATGAATCATCTATTATTGTGCAGACGAACCATTCTACAGCAGCCATCTTCGTTGTAAAAATCTTTGAGACAAATTTGCCGAAATATAGAGGTGGTCGGCACTGGAGGTTCTGCTGTAATTTCCGGCATTCAAAGGCGGCATCATGTATCATTCATGATCAAGAAGTGTGCGGAAGAGCATGGACGTCCGTGTCATAGTCTGAAACATAGAAACCGTTATCTTTCTTCGTAATAGGTTTTGACATCCCGCATTACACTGCATCTTAATTCCCAAACAAAGTCATTCTCTCTTAGTCATATCATCTCAAATTAAAAATGGCATCTTAATAACCGTTATAGGGTCCAGAAACGTAAAATAATTAGATTGAACAATGATCACTTTACAAAATAAAACTTAAGATAACAAGATCATCAACCACATTTCGGTGTACTCGTGGCACAAGCACCACAAGACGTATAAGGACTTACAACGTCACCGTGGTTGGACACTCAGAGAGCATAGCGTCCAAGGGTTACATTACAAACCTGAAACCTTACATTTTATCAAATCTAGAGGATCGACTGTCTATCTAATGAACCTATTGTATAATTCTTACCCCTTGCTCTTCATTGATATTAAAAAATTAAACAGATGTATATGCTTGCGGTGCACCTCTGCACCACATGACGAATGTTTATCCGTTTAGTAGAAATTTTGAGGCCTCTCTGTCTGCAGAAAATATGGCTCGTTTAAATTTTAACTAACCAGGGTCACGGTATCTTCTGAGTCGCCCAAAAACGGATTTACGCCCTCCCTGCAGATTCCGTGAGTGGACGCTTTTCGTCTATCGACCTGACACATTGTTATTCTTTTTACTTAGTCCTAAGCTAAGTTATAAAATAATTCTCTGATCAGAATTTCTGGGCTTCATCCAGGGCGACAGAGAGGGAGAGAGCTGCAAGACTGATACATCAAATACAAAAACGAATTTGTTATTCGGTCCGAGTCTCCCTTTCAGGATTATCTGAGGCAACTGATCTCGTTTCATACATTAGCTAAAAGAACAGTTAATGAGATGATCGCCTCTACAATGTACAAATGCGATTAACATCTACCTCCCCTATACCTAATTTATACGGTCAGTTTTGAAGCAGTGAGCTCGAGAAAATAGAAAAGCCATTCTTGAGAATGGATCGGCGAAATAATTAAGTTAAAAAAAACTGTGTTTAAATTTCTCTCACTATTTTCCATATTCATCTTGAAAAGCCGGAAACGTTTGTATTGAAATGAATGAATGAAAAAAAAAACATACATTTAAAAAACGCTGCTCCCGGGGGGGCTCGAACCCCCGACCTTCGCATTACTTCAGCACCTTCGGCGGTTCACGCCAGCGCTGCTTGTAAGTACGACGCTCTAACCGACTGTGCTACGGGAGCTTGGCAGCCTGCTAAGGGATTCGCGCTGTATATAAAACACACATAGAACATTTTAATAACAAATAGGTACCACTTTAAAAGCTTTAATATCAAAAATGCTCTTTCTTAAAGTTGTAAGTGAAAATGGACTTCCGCAAAAAAAGTATTTTTCTCATTTGACCAACCAGAGTGACAGTTCTGTGAGTTGCCCAAAAACTGAATTACGCCTTCATGCAGATTCCCCGAGATAACGCTATTCTTCCGTCGATCTAACTTATAAAGCCGTTAAATTTATTTTACTATTCTTTTCTCTTAAGTATAAGATGAGTTATAAAAATAATTTTCTGAACGTAATTTCTGGACTTCATCCAGGACGAGAGAGAGCTGCAACACTGATACATCAAACACAAAAGCGGGATTTATTACTCGGTCCGAGTTCTTATAGGCTCCTGATCTGGCCCCGGTTGTTCAAAAGCTGGATAACGCTATCCACCGGATAAATCGCTATCCAGTGGATAAGTATTGACAAAACAAACTACGCTATCCACTGGATAGAGATTTATCCGGTGGATAGCGTTATCCAGCCTTTGAACAACCGGGGCCTGGTGTTTTTGAAATACGGCATGGGATTATCCGGGCCAACTGATCTCAGCTAAAAAGAATTAATGAGATGATCACCTCTACATTCTACAAATGGGATTAACATCTACCTCCCCCATACCTAATTTATACGGTCAGTTTTCAAGCAGTGAGCTCGAGAAAATTAAAAACAGCCCTTATTGGGAATGGATCGGCAAAATCAGAGTTAAGTTTAAAAAAATTGTTCAAATCTCTCGTTCTATTTTCCACATTGATCTTGAAAAGCCGGAAACGTTTCTATTGAAATAAATACAAAAACTTCTGCTCCCGGGGGGGCTCGAACCCCCGACCTTCGCATTACTTCAGCACCCTCGGCGGTTCACGCCAGCACTGCTTATAAGTACGACGCTCTAACCGACTGTGCTACGGGAGCTTGGTGACCTGCTAAGGGATTCGCGGTGTATATAAAACACGCATAGAACATTTTAATAACAAATAGGTACCAGTTTAAAAGCTTTAATATCAAAAATGCTCTTTCTTAAAGTTGTAAGTGAAAATGGACTTCCGCAAAAAAAGTATTTTTCTCATTTGACCAACCAGAGTGACAGTTCTGTGAGTTGCCCAAAAACTGAATTACGCCTTCATGCAGATTCCCCGAGATAACGCTATTCTTCCGTCGATCTAACTTATAAAGCCGTTAAATTTATTTTACTATTCTTTTCACTTAAGTGTAAGATGAGTTATAAAAATAATTTTCTGAGTCAAGTTTAAAAAATTTGTTCAAATCTCTCGTTCTATTTTCCATATTCATCTTGAAAAGCTGGAAACGTCTCTATTGAAATAAATAAAAAAAACTTCTGCTCCTGGGGGGGAGGGGGGCTCAAACCCCGGACCTTCGCATTACTTCAGCACCCTCAGCGGGTCACGCCAGCACTGCTTACAAGTACGACGCTCTAACCGACTGTGCTACGCTACGCTACGCAACTCGTTGGTAGTAAACATCATCTATCTTCAAATCAGACTCAGTCAATGTCATTTATTGTATATATAGCGAGAATTTTAGGCAATAAACCTTGCAAATAGAATTCTATATGTGCTATATTTCACCGGTGAAAAAAGCGATACGTCCAATCACGTTTGCGTATAGCGTTCTTCACATGTGAAAAATATAACCAATCACCGTTCATGATAGAATCACTAAGCCAATCATGATCAGAGTTAAGCACTCTAATGGCTTCCGAGAAGCGCGGGCTTGAAATCATCGTCCGCTTGAAGTTTGTGTCTCGATAACATGGCTTCGGTTCCCGTTTTACTTCACTTTCGGAAAAACAGCAATGGAATATATCTAACAAATATCTTGAGCGCTAGAACTTCAGTTTGAGAATCAATGGCCATTCAAGAAACCGAGGAAGTAAATTTAACATCAGAAAGCCAACAACATTCAAGGAGGAACATTGAAATTTAAACAGAGTAAGTCAACAGAGTCCGAATTTGTCTTTGCACAGCGCGAAACGTCGCCATGACATAATTGATTCTGACAGTAATTATGGACAAACGAAAAGATTTCTCACTAAGTATTTAAGCCGAATTCTCCCCGTTGTACGCCTATATCTGGACTGGAAAGCGGATTTGTTTTTCATTACGCTCGGTCATTCATTACGTTCTCAGCGTTCTGCATGTAAACTTATGGTGCCGGAAAAAAAACTAAAACTGATTTAATGGTTGTGTTGAATTCTCGTTATATATACAATAAACAAATTACACCATAGAAAGTGCTTTGTACGGATTTTTATTCACTCGTTGCAAAACTTTGAAAACTCACTCGTTCGCTGCGCTCACTCATTCGTTTTGCAAAGTTTTGCAACTCGTGAATAAAAATCCGTACGTCGCACTTTCTATGAAGTAATCTATTTTTACTGTATAACTTGCACTCTTTGCGAAAAGTTATATATACGACTAGGAGACCGATTCCGGGAACATCTTCGCGGCGTTGAGAAAGACGACAAAAACGCATCTAAACCGATTTCTAGACACTTAAATCTGCCGAATCATTCCAAGCAACATATGGCAGTCTGCAGCCTCTCCCTGCATCAAGGAAGCACAGAAAGCCGCAAATCTCTAGAACAAAAATATATTTCTCAAATCGGCACTCTTAATCCTCACGTTATCAACGAACGCTTTTCATTCAACTAATTTATTCTGTTGTTTTTCACGTTGCCAGGCACCAACCAATGGCGTAGCTCCATATTTCTGTATATAAACCACATACAACCCACAATTCCTCGATTCGCTCTGACGAAGGGCTACCGCTTGAAACGTCAGCTTCTGAATCTCTTTACGGTGGACAATTCACATTATCAACCCAGTTGATAAAACCAAACTATCTTGTCATACTCCCACCCACGCAGCACCACAGTTTCTTTAGAAACTTACCCCCTTAACCATTTCAGAACCTAGATTCATCGGTAGAAGAGTTCATAGACGGACAGGAAAATGAAAACACCAAGAAAAAGATCAAACACGAAGTTGGTCTGTTCCACGAATTGATGGCGAAAAAATGCATTTTTTAAAAATTACTGAAATTTAGTATCACATTTATTGCACGTAACCTGTTTCTCGTTAACCAACTGCACCATGCTCATTAAATGAAAAAAAGACCTTTCTTTAAGACTAAATAGAAAGAAAAAACCACTGCATCAGTGATTTTAAGCCGTGTATTACACTGTGATAAAACACGCTGGTCATTTGAGAACACGAAACATCACAAAGATATTGTTTTACTTGAAACTATCAAAAAAATTTAAAAGTTTCCTTATAAAATCCACATTTCATTGTTTGAAGTAAGAGAAATAATTTTCTTTTTTCCACCCAGCTGTGGGTGAAATGGTAAGCCGAGATCGTCCGGTGGTTAGGACACTACGTTGTGGCTGCACTAACCCAGGTGCGAATCCTGGTCCCGGAATCTGTTTCTAACCTTAGTTTACAATAGACTTTTAGTACTAGTTCTAGTTTTAAACCTTAATTTGTAGCCTTACGTTTTTAACTTTTATCTCTTGTATATTTTTAGACTTTTAATGTACGTTTTAGACTTTATTTTCTAGAGGACCCTTCTGAAAACCACCACTAGGTGATTGGAGGCCTCCTCGTAAAATATTAGTTTATTATTATTATTATTATTATTAAACTCCTTTTATATTTAATTTTACCAACGTGGAAGAAAATTGCAATTGTCGACTTAAGTATAATATCTTCATATACCTAGGAATTTTTAGTAGCATCAATAAAACACTTTGCTTTACTTGAAACTATAGAAGGAATTTAAAAGTCTCCTTATAAAATTCACATTTCATTGTTTGAAGTGAGAGAACTAATTTTATTTTTTCCAACCAGCTGTGGGTGGCATGCTAAGCCGCGATCATCTAGTGGTTAGGAGACTGCGTTGTGCCCGCAGTAACCCAGGTTCGAATCCTGGTCCCGGCGTTTCTTTCTTAATTACTTTTATTTTTATTTCGCTAACTTGAAAGAAAATTGTCGACTCAAGTATCATTTACTTGCTGTAACTAGGAATTTTTAGAAACATCACAAAAAGACTTGTATATTTAACAATTATTCTTTGAAATCGAGGTAAATATTCTGCCACTATTCACCGACATTGAGAAGAATAATTGTTTTAGTATATACACAGGAAGTGATCTCAACAACATTTCAGAAGGAAACCATTAAAAATCGATTTAATTGTCCTCTCAATTCATCCTCGGAAAACGTGCAAGCTGTACAAGCATGCGCGAATTCGCGAAACTATTTACAGAATCTTTGAGCATGGAAAATCTATAGTTAATCTTCGAAAAAACCTCGTGACAGTCTAGAATAATGGTCCTTAAACACCGTTCAAATCAGTGTGAATCAAAAGTATGCTTTATTCAAAAGTATTCTCTATTTTTGTTTGGCTTACGCATTATTCTCTCGGTAGGGGGTGAATAATGCTCATTAGACAGAGATAGCGAACCAATCAGATTGCTTAAAACACCAAGATCACTGAGTGTGTATATACTAAATTCCATTATTGTATATTCTATTTTAGGTAATAACCTCAGGGCCGTCTATTGATAGCGGGGATTCTTTGTAAGCTCCCTGAAGAAACTACTCTGAGATTTTCTTTTCTTTTTAAATGAAGGTGTATACTAAAGATATTATTTTACTTAAAACTATAAAGAGAATTTAAAAGGCTCCTTACTATAAAATCCACATTCCATCGTTTGAAGTGAGGTAAATAATTTTCTTTTTCCAGCCAGCTGTGGGTGGCATGGTAAGCCGCGATCGTCTAGTGGTTAGGACACTGCGTTGTGGCCGCAGTAACCCAGGTTCGAATCCTGGTCCCGGCATCTCTTTTTTAAACTTTGTTTTGTTTTTATTTCTCCAGGTTGTGACAAAATTTTTAACTTAAGTATATTTTCTTGTTGTAACTAGGAATTTTTAGAAACATCACTAAGACATTATTTTACATGAAACTATCAAAAGAATTTAAAAGTCTGCTTATAAAATTCACATTTCATTGTTTGAAGTAAGATAAATAATTTTCTTTCACCAACCAGCTCTGGGTGGCATGGTAAGCGGCGATCGTCTAGTGGTTAGATCACTGCGTTGTGGCCGCAGTAACCCAGGTTCGAATCCTGGTCCCGGTATTTCTTTTTTAATTTACTTTTATTTTCATTTCGCTTACTTGTGAGAAAATTGTCGACTCAAGTATATATTGTCTTGCTGTAACTAGGAATTTAAAAAAAAAAGACGGATATATTCAATTATTGTATATTCTATTTTAGGTAATAACCTCAGGGCTTCTATTGATAGCAGAGATTCTTTGTAAGCTCCCTGAAGAAACTACTCTGAGATTTTCTTTTCCTTTTAAATGAAGGTGTATACTAAAGATATTATTTTACTTGAAACTATAAAAAGAATTTTAAAGGCTCCTTACTACTAAATCCACATTTCGTTGTTTGAAGTGAGAGAACTAATTTTCTTTTTCCAACCAGCTGTGAGTGGCATGGTAAGCCGCGATCGTCTAGTGGTTAGGACACTGCGTTGTGGCCGCAGTAACCCAGGTTCGAATCCTGGTCCCGGCATCTCTTTTTTAAACTTTGTTTTATTTTTATTTCCCTAGGTTGTGAGAAAATTTTTAACTTAAGTATATTTTCTTTCTGTAACTAGGAATATTTAGAAACATTACTAACACATTATTTTACATGAAACTATCAAAAGAATTTAAAAGTCTCCTTATAAAATCCACATTTCATTGTTTGAAGTAAGAGAAATAATTTTCTTTCTCCAACCAGTTGTGGGTGGCATGGTAAGCCGCGATCGTCTAGTGGTTAGGACACCTGCGTTGTGGCCGCAGTAACCCAGGTTCTAATCCTGCTCCCGGCATCTTTTTTTAAGTTCCTTTTATTTTTATTTTGCCAACCTGTAAGAAAATTGTCGACTTAAGCATAGTTCCTTGCTGTAACTAGGAATTTTTTTTTTCGGAAAATCATTGGCAATTCCGATTTTGGTTCTTTAAGATTCTTCACGATGGACAAAACAAACTCCTGATAATGGCGAAATTTGACAATAATTGGTGTCTCTTTCGATAACTGCCACCGTGGTGTTTGTTATACGGTGGATACGCTCGAAGCGAACGTATTCCGCATCTTCCTTTGGAATTTTTATCTTTTCCCAAGGACGTTACGAACTAATGACTCTGTGTTGCCCCACTCACTTTCCTCGATCGATGTTTAAAGTCTTAATGTTTTCTTTTCTTGTATGTTCTTCCAACTTAATGTTGCGACATTTCATAGAAAGAAAGTTTCTCTCAAGAGACTGAATATCATCTGTGTTCTAAGTTAACCCAGCATGATTATTCATAACCCTAACTGAATAATCAAATGTGCAAATATCCCTCTTTCTTTGGGTTTTCCTCGGTCTGTTCCTATGCTCACCAAATTTGTGGAATATGCTATAATTAGCAATTATTAAATGAGGTTGAGTAGGATATGAAGAATTCTACAGATCAAGGAGGGTGTTATCCACAGAGGCCGAAGGCCGAGGTGGATAACACCCTCCGAGATCTGCAGAATTGTCCATATCCTAAGAAAGCCGAATTCAATAATTGCTTTATTATTCATTCAAAATATTTCGCCACTTCACCGGTTTCCTCGGTCTATGGTTCAATAATCTGCAGCGGGCTTCACTTTTGACGTCATTTTGACGTCATCGGCTCAATTATTTGCAGCGGGCTGCACTTTTGACGTCATTGGTTTAATATTTGGTCAACAGCGGCTGGTTACGGTAAATTATGCATGTGGTTTTAACCAATCAGAAACGGGGAAATATTTTGAATGAATAATTGCAGCGAAGCCACCAGGCTTCGCAGCACACTAATTTCGGTCGCCGTGACCAGCCTGGGTTCACTGAGCCAGAAGCCAGGTTCATTTGAGAAAATTTTGGATGTGTGTATATCACCGTAAATTGCCTCGATTTCAAGTAATCAAAATCGAGGCTCTTTCGATTTGGGAGAAGTGGTATCGATGCGGAACAGAAAATCCAGTTTTGTGTAGGAAACCACGCAGTTTCGAGGGCGAAGAGTTTGAAAGCAAAGGGAGGTTGTAAATGTAAATGTAAATCAAATTTGATGTCAAACACAGGGAGTGCTTGCGCAATCACCCGAGCCAGAGGCTCACGATACAGTGCTTGACAATTCCAGATCGAATTGGAATTTGGAAATGTTGGTTTTTGAGGACAGGGGAAAACCGGAGGACGCGGAGAGAAACCTCTCGGAGCAGAGAAGAGAACCAACAACAAACTCAACCCACATATGACGCCGGGTCCGGGAATCGAACCCGGGACACATTGGTGGGAGGCGAGTGCTCTCACCACTGCGCCATCCCTGCTCACCACTGCGCCATTCCCATGACTTAAGCTGTTTTGTTTCTCAGAATATTTGATGCAATTCCTGGAACTTTGAAGCGCTTTGAAACCCTTTAGAATGTGGAAACACTTTCAATTGGAAACCCCTTAGAAATGGTTTGAATACTCTTTGAAATACTCTTTGAAAATACTCTCCTAGTCTGCGTTCACTATCCACATGCTGGCGAATGCGCGACAGCACTATATGTTATAATTTCTTTTCTTTTCAAAAAGGTTATTTTACCGCATGGTTCGGTACTAATTTATCTATATATGTGGAAAGATCAAAAGATATAACGCATGTGAAACTTCTTCCAAGTTTAGGGGCAAAAAGTTTGGACTTTTACGAATGTAAAGGTCAATAGGTTATTGTTTACATGCGAGATTAACGACATCCGTCATTTGCATGCTGCGTAATTCTGCGTATGTTTTTTCTTAACTAATTCTCAAGCTTTCCGAAATGTTTGAAATTATGCTTTCCACTTAAACTGTTTGCTCGTTACAAAACTTTTGCGGCTCAAAATGGCGAATTTAAGCGATTTGGTGGGTTTTGCGTTGACTCTCACTACACGTTATAAGAATTAAGGAGTTTGTTTTCCACCGCCCCAGCGCCAAGCAGATTTTCAGCCAGAAATTTGGATCGCCCGTCTTCTTCCCGTGGCATTCAATCGGAGATCCATTTAAAATTCAAGTGCTAACCGCCAAAATATTTTCGAAAAATGCAGCTTTCGAAGCGACCAGAACCCGCGGCCGGGATTTCGTGAGCTTAGTAGCAATAGTCACGCTGTTTCCGCAGCCAGGATTTCGTGTGCTAATTAACAATTAGACTACGAGCCCGAGTTTTCTACGAGCAGATAGTCAACGAGGCGCAGCCGAGTTGACTCTCGCTCGTAGAAAACGAAGGCGAGTAGTCTAATTGTTTTAGTACAAATTTATCGTCGTCTCAGACCAATTTATCTCTTAAAAGATATAAATTGTAGTTAATGGGACAACCGTGAGAACTACTCGCGGATTGCGTGACATGCAGTAACATAGGGTTGGTTTCACAGGCCAAAGTTCATTCCCGATCATGTGCGTTCATAGTGCATATACCGGCTGAGCCAATCAGGATAGTTCTTGCATCACTGTCGATCAACCTCTAGTGCATTGAACATAAGCCTCGTTTATTCATTCCATCGCTCTAGCAGGCAAACATCTTGCCTGCTTTAGTTTGTTCTAGTACAATTATTTTCGGCTGTGCCGTGTTGTATTCGCTTCTCGCGACAGCACGGATTATGCTGCCACGAGCTCCAAGCAGAATGACCCGCCGAAGTGCGCCGCCGTACGTCGATCCAACCGTGTTTGGCGCCCTTTCTATTGCAGACCTTCGTTCCCTTTGCGTTCAACGTGGGCTAACTTCTACAGGGACTCGAAAAACACTTGAACGCCGGCTTCGGGGCTTGACCACTCCATCTCTGAGTCAAAACATTGCTGGACCAGCCGCACAACCGGGCCCAAACATCCCTAACAACGACACAGCAGCTCCTAGGCCAGATTTCACCGAGGGCCAAATGCAGGCGATACGACAACTGATCAAGGACACCGTGCAACAGTCTAGCCGAGAAATAGCGACCGAAGCAGCTCAAGCCGCCGTCAACGCCTTTCAGGCCCAAGTCTCACTCAACGATAGCCAGCCCGCTCTACGGCCACCTTCACTCGCGCCCGACGCAGAAAGTGCACATCGGCCACCTCCATTCGTGCCTGACACGGAGAGCGCCACGCGAGCCGCGGGGGTCACCTTCGCTTCACCCTTTCAGGACATCCCGGCGCAGTACATCAAGGAGATACAAAGTGGTGAGTTTTTCGAATTATCCAAGCTTTTACCTAAAAACTTGTCGCTGTACGACGAAGAGGACAACCTAGTCTTGTCCTTGGAAAACTCTGTTGTTAAAGTATCGAAGAAATCCAAGCCGACAGCCTCCACTTCCATTACAAACATTGAACAGTGGACAACGGCATTTACGACCTATATGAGTGTGCTGATCCACAAGTTCCCAACCCGATCACAGGAACTTTTGCAGTATGCTAGTCTTATTAGATATGCAGCCCGTGTTCATAGAGGGTTAGGCTGGGCTATATACGATTTTAAGTTTCGCCAAAAAGCCAGTGTTAATAAGTCTCTCGATTGGTCACTTGTTGATAATCAGCTATGGTTGACCATTTTTACCGTGTCACCAGCGGTACTCACTGAAGAGTACCCACTTTTTTCAAATGGACCCCAGCGCAGTGTCTCTCGAAAAGGGGGCGACAACAGAGGCACATGCAATCCTTACAACAGATATGGTACATGTTCCAGAGATCCCTGCTATTTCAGACATGTATGTAACAAATGTAGCGGGTCCCACCCAGGGCGTGACTGCTCTGCCACACAGCGGTCCGAGCAGCGGGAACGGGCAAGGGGTAGCAATAGCGACCATGGAAGCTCAAAGTCCAGCCCCTCTAATCGACAGTAACAATAATTTTTCCCGACTTCCAACCCCTATTAATGTACAAAGACTGGAGGACACATTAACCAATCACCCCGATCAGGATCTTGTTTCCCGGTTATGTAATAATCTTAGGTATGGGGCAGACGTCGGTTTTACTGGGAGGCGTGTCTCTAGGTTTTCCAAGAATCTGCCTTCTGCAGTTTCCCAGCCTACCATTGTTACCGAAAACCTTTCCAGGGAGGTGGCCTTGGGGCGAGTTGCAGGCCCTTTTCCCAGACCCCCACTTCCTAATTTCCAGGTGTCGCCCATTGGCTTGGTTCCCAAAAAGCACACAGCTAAGTTTAGGACCATTTTCCATTTGTCCTTCCCAAAATCGGGTGAGACAAGTATCAACTCATCCATCTCCAAAGAGGAATTCAGCCTTCAGTATATAACAATCGATAATGCAATTCAAGGGATCTTACGTTTTGGCCCAGGGTGTTTCCTCGCGAAAACGGACATTGAGTCTGCTTTTCGGCTTGTCCCCCTTAAACCATCAGATTACGAGCTTTTTGGGATGTATTGGGAGGGCAGCTACTACTACGATAAGGTTCTTCCCTTTGGGTTGAGGAGTGCCCCCTTTCTGTTCAACTTATTATCTGATGCAATAGAGTGGATCCTCATCAACGAATGCCTTATTTCCTTTGTCTGTCATATCCTCGACGACTTTTTGATCATCGAGCCAGCCGCACTTGCACCCCCTCTCCATCTGCCATGCCAACAGAGCCTGTCTAGCATGCTCCTGACCTTTAGGAATCTAGGTGTTCCCATAGCACTTAACAAAACAGAGGGCCCATGTACCACCCTTGAGTTTATGGGAATTATCTTGGACACTGTCAGAATGGAAGCCAGACTTCCTGCGGATAAGGTCGAACGGATTGAAACCTCTCTCGCCCTTTTTCAAACGAAAAAGTCCTGCACCCTCAAGGAACTGCAATCTCTTATCGGGACTCTGAACTTTGCATGCAAAGTTATCCCCCCCGGGAGACCCTTTCTACAGCGTATGATTGACCTCACTCGTAAGGTCTCCAAACCTCACCATCATATTAAATTAGGTAGTGGATTTTACAAGGATCTCACTATGTGGCAACAATTTATTCACACTTGGAATGGGGCAGGGTTTTTCTTAACCACTTCATGGGTGGATTCCGACACCTTAACACTTCATACTGATGCCTCCGGTACACTTGGTTATGGTGGAATCTTAGGTCGTAAATGGTTTCAGGGTCGGTGGGAGACTCACCAACAGCTAAATGCCCCCGGGATTAGCATTGCCTGGCAAGAATTGTTTGCTTTGGTCGTAGCATGTCACATATGGGGAGACGAGTTCGCCTACAAGCGTATTGTCTTCTATTGTGACAATGCATCAGTTGTTAGCATAGTCAACTCTAAGCGATCCCATATTCCCAGGGTGATGGACTTAGTTCGACATCTGACCCTGCTAACATTAAAGCATAACTTTTACCCAAGGGCAAAGCATATTGAGGGCAAGAGGAATGACATGGCGGATTCCCTCTCTCGTTTTCAGATGCAACGGTTTTTCAAGCTGGCTCCCCATGCCGACCCAGCCCCATGTCCTGTGCCCCCGGTACTCTTGGCAATCTGACTGCAGATATCCAGAATTACTTAAGCCTCTCCATCGCTGCCTCCACCAGAAAAACATATAACTCAGGTGAAAGGAGATTTATCGATTTCTGCACCCTTCATGGCCCACACAAGTCAACTCCCATCCCAACCAATGAAGAGACTCTTATCCAGTATGTGGCATACCTAGCCAGGACAATTAAACACTCCTCTATAAAGGGTTACCTGGCTGTAGTAAGACACCTACATATTCGGTCAGGTTATGAGTTGGACCTTAAGAAATTTTTCCGCTTGCAGTTGATTTGCCGTGGTATCAAGCGATCCCAGGGTGACACTTCTGGGATTCGACTCCCCATTACAATAACTCATCTCAAATTGTTTTTCCAGCTTTTAGCTATCCCTAACACCACCAATTATGACTCCATCATGTTATGGGCAGCTATGACCTTAGCCTTTTTCGGTTTCCTCCGCCTGGGAGAAATGACATGCAACTCACCCTACTCCCCTACCATCCATCTGTCCCCAGGCGATGTAACCTTGCTCCCAAATTCCATCAGTCCTGAACGTATGTCTGTTCGAATTAAAATATCTAAAACTGACCCATTCCGTTCAGGCCATACTATTATTATAGGGAAGACTGACCAGCCAATCTGCCCCGTCTGGGCTATGAAAACCTTTCTGTTCTTCCGGGGGACTTCCACTGGTCCACTTTTTAAGTACTTATCTGGTTCTCCCCTCACTAAGGTGGGCCTTACATCTGAAAGTAGGCAGCTTCTCTCCATGTCTGGTCTACAGCCCTCTCAATATGCTGGACATAGCTACCGGATTGGGGCTGCTACAACCTCTGCTTCTGTCGGCCTCCCCCCTTGGCTTATCAAAACTTTGGGGCGGTGGTCCTCTGACTGTTACGAGCGATATATTCAATGTCCCCATTCTCTCCTTTCTGGGGTCTCCTGTCAGTTGTTAGGTGATATGTCTAATTAACTAAACATGTTTTGTGCTGAGTTTGTTTCGTCTATGGGGAATACACTTCGTGTATTTGTGGGGATGAAGTGCTCCCATACAGGTCACTCTTTGCCCCATAGACTCACAAAATGGATTGGTTGCCATAGTAACCATGAGTCTTAACTACCTTACCCGACTAAGGACCTCTTTCAGGGTATTGTGACCTGCAGCCCTGAGGAGGATTAGGGACCTCTCACTGGGTATTGTGACCTGCAGCCCTGGAGAGGAGTAAGGACCTCTTTTAGGGTATTGTGATGGCAGCCTTAAAGAGGAGTAAGGACTCTTGCAGGGTATTGTGATCTGCAGCCCTCAAGAGGAGTAGCACCTCTCTTAGGGGATCGTGACCTGCACCCCTATAGAGAAAAGGGGGTGAGGGGGGTTTTGACCCCTCCCATCTTACCAAGCTAGACTAGTATTGCATTAGCGATAGTGCCTGTTGGAGTAGTTCATTCCCATCCCCTTTCCCCACATTTGTTGTTGTTTGATTCTCATTCTCATGGGTTGGGAGCATTAAATTGCATAAAAAGAAGTAGCAATAGTCACGCTGTTTACTCCACCTGATTGGATGTATTTTTCAGCATCATCCAATCAGCGTGGAGTAATAGCGTGACTGCCGATGATCATGAACTTTCAGAAAGCATGCCACAAACGGTTTGACGCAAGTCGTTCGAACGGTATTAAGTTAACTTAAACTATTTTCAAGGAGCATTTAAACATCTAGCGAGCAATTTCGTCAGTTTAACGTACGGGCGTTTCAGTGAACATCAAAACACCGTGGTACAAAATATCTTGTTGTCATAAATTAACCCTGAATACTCGAAGAAAGGTTTCGCATGAGTGAACAGAGGTTTTAATGCCATTAGCCTTGAGCAAAATATTCTAATCTAGTAGCTCATGTTGCCTCGTCCCTCTACAATACTTCTAAATGACATAAAACATCTTCCATATAAACTTCACTCGCAGCACTTCACTTTCCAATGGAAACTACTAGTAATGGCCCTTATTCATATATACATACCGAGATTTACGCGCCGAAAAGTATCGAGATAAAAATGGTCTTCTCGCGCTAGAGAAGCCAGCTGATTGGTAATACGATTCTTTAAACTAGTGAAAAACGACGTATCCACGATCTGATTGGCTATATCATTATTTTCACTAGCTCCTATTGACTGACGAATACCACATTTGTAAGAGCTCAGGCGCGATTTTGTTGTAAAGATGGCTTCAAATCAGACTGACCGTTTTCAGAGCCTAGATTCAAAAGTGGAAGAGTTCATAGAGGGACAGGAAAATGAAAACGCAAAGAAAAAGATCAAACACGATGTTGCTCTATTCCACGAATTTATTGGTTTTCGTTGGCCATAAGGGCCAAAAAATAACTGATAAAAACCCAAAATTTGATCTGAAATTTGGCATCATATCTATTGAACGTAACTTGTTTCTCTCGTCAACCAACTGCAACATGCTCATTAAATTAAAAAAAACGCTTTTCTGTAAGATTAAATGAAAAGAAAAATCTCTGCTCCCGGGGGGGCTCGAACCCCCGACCTTCGCATTACTTCAGCACCGTCGGCGGTTCACGCCAGCACTGCTTATAAGTACGACGCTCTAACCGACTGTGCTACGGGAGCTTGGTAACCTGCTAAGGGATTTGCGGTGCATATAAAACGTATATAGAACATTTTAATAACAAGTAGGTACCACTTTAAAAATTAATTTTAAGTCTACCGTGGACTACTGCATCAAAGATCGCCTTAAACATATGGAAGCAAAACTTTAGTATCAAAATTGAAAATGGAGCTCCCGCAAAGAATATCCCGGCCTTGAAACCGAATTTCTCTCATTTTTAGTCCAAAATGATATCGGATGATCTCTTGCCGGAATATTAAGAACGGCAGGTCTAGCGAATTCAAAGTTATTTTTAGCAATTAATCGATAAGCACACATTACGTCCCTCGTTGGCTTTTATCATGTCCTGTCCAGAAAGTGCGACTGGAATAAATGTTTTACTAAAAAAAGCCCGCCACATTTTTAAAACTCAATTATAATTAGAATTAAAATGCGCCAAAAGGTTATTCGTGCGCTCACCAAATTTGTAGAGCATGCTATAATGGCCCATATACCATGATGAGCAAGCCACTTAAAACTCTGATCTTTGGTCTTGAATTACATTTTTTCTCATTTCAATTAAAGCACCCTCGGTGGTTCACTCCAACACTGCTTCTAGGTACGACGCTCTAACCGACATGATGAAAGAAGGCAAAGTAGGCCCTGTGGTTCAATAGACACCAAAAAATACAATAGTTGTTCATATATAAGTGGTCAACTCGGTGACTCCAACACCAAAGATCCCTCCCAACTACTGCGAACGGCCTGGTTTACTTAACTCTTAACTTTGGGAAAACGAGGGCGGGAAAATCAAAGAAAACTCGCCAAAGAAATGCTGGTTCTGCAAACTACTCCCCAAAAAATGCATTACTACGAGCTTCCAAAGGATGCTCTATTTTCCACCAAAAGCCACCAAGGCAGACTTAATAATCCTACAGAGAGGGGGGTGAATAGGGGTATGTAAATCCACCGATCCGCTAAAATTAATGGCTGAATCCGTCGATCCTCTCAAAAAGTCTACTAAATCCAAATCCGCAAATGCGCAGACCGTGATCGTGTCCCTTAATTTCGAGAATTTGGAACACGAATATTTCGCGAGCATTAATTTTCGCGATTTTACAAAAAATGATAAATTTAGGGCATTTAATTTCGCAAAAATTGACAAAAAGACAGCCTTAGAAAACCGTTTTTTATTGAATGATTACTTAAATAAAGAAGTTTGGAAACTGATCCTTAGGGAACGTTTGAACCTTTCCCACGAAAGAAAGAACCTTTTTCATGATCGCTATAGCTGCTTATATAAGGGCCTTCCTGGACGGCTTGCTGACTCAGTCATTGGTCACTTATCCAGAGAGATCTCTAGGCCTATGCGTTTTTTTCTTTTAAGAGGAGGGGTTGCTTCCCGGGGGTTGCTTTCGCTGAAGTCATAAATACAACGCACAGAAGATCATCACTTGTACATGGAGAACTTGAAATTCCAGTTAAAGTTGTGATTGAAATCAAAGCCACAGAAAAGAACAGACTGATAATTGACAAATACAAAGAACTTGTATTGGCAAATTATAAAGAGCCTGACCTAAATGGACATTTTGATGACTACGCGAAAGATGTTTTAAAAGAGCTACATGTACAAGAAGAAGAAATGAGTGATTCGGATGAAGAAAGTGCTGAAGTAGAAGATAAATATAACGATGACAAAATAATGTAGCTATGAAGATTGCTCTAAATGCAGTTAATCATTGATTAAAGCAATTACAGAAGTGTATAAAATTTCGTGTGTTTAATTTTCGCGTATCCTTATTTTAGGGAGTCTTTAATTTAGCGATTTTTTACAAATCGCGAAATTAAAGCCTTGCGAAAATTAGTACAAATAAGGTACTTCAAACTACAAAGTTGAATCGTGAAACAAAACAATGTCAAATTCACAATTGGAGTAGAGAAATTGGAAACTTGAATGTTCAATTGCAGATGTAGGTACAAATTGTAAAACTACTACATCGAATGCCAAAAATACTAGCAAAATTCAAAGTTGAATTTTGGCGGACATTGAACGCCATAACATCCGGCACATAAAATGGAGAAAGTCAGATGTTCGGGGCAACGTGATGATCCACGATCCGAACTTCCTAACAGCCAAAATCCAAAATCCGGGCCCAAAATCTGGATAAAATCGCGATCCGCTGTGATCATAGGATCCGCCGATCCGTTAAAATTTCGCTCTAAATCAAGAATCCGTGCAAAAATATTTACCAAATCCGCCGATCCGTAGACCTATTCACCCCCCTCTACAGACGAATCCGACGGAAAGATGTTTGAAGTAAT
>JAHPZR010007451.1:0-53155 GCA_019787425.1 Platygyra sinensis | reverse complement strand
CAACTGGAAAATCTTCTGCAATAACGGTAAGTTTAATTTTGTGTGACACTGTTAAAATTAAAGGTCCGTTTTAAGCGAAAACGAACCCACCCAGGCAAAAACCAGCCTACGGGCCTGCATTTCATGGGAACAAATGGTGACGATTCGTCAGCTCTAATTGAATTTCCTCTCTTGTGAAAAACAGAAGTGTCAAGTTACCATTTCTAACTAAAAATAGCAAACATCTCGGAGAAACAAGTGCTCACGAATCATCACCTCTAATTGAATTTACTCCCTTGTGAAAAACAAGGGTGTCAAATTACCCTTTGTAACTAAAAATAAAGATATCTCGTTACATTTGCATACAAGAACAAAACAATTGTCACTTCCACTTATTTTGTAAACGTTAAAACTGTTTCAAATCTAAATAGTCTCGTCTCCTCTAAAATATGTCCTTTGAACTAGAAGCGACGATTCGTGGCCTCTAATTGAATTTACTCGTTGTGAAAAACAAAAGTATCAAGTTACCCTTTGTAACCGGAAATAAAATATCTCTTCCCATTTGTTTACTACTGACTCATGAACTACTTCAAAACGCAAAGCTCATCTCGCTCATAACTAGCCACCTTTACGCTAAAACAACCCGATCTGATATTATGTAACCCCTCCAAACCGGACTAAAAATTACAAACCGGCAACATACACGTCAGTCTTTATTATTCAATCACCAAAGTCCTTGCACTTAATACAATGATAGAACTCCCAAAACTTCATTTACGTCACTTACGTTATCTTAAACAAGAAATTTTCTTTTTCTTCTACTACAATTCGTCGTGCTGGCTATTAATGTGATAAAGCGAAAACCCTGATAACATTGACGAGAAAAGATTGAGTTTCATTTACAACATATCTTCTCATCCCAGTAGTAAACAAGAACCATTATAAATGTAAAATCGTCACAGAATAATTTTTTTTGTTCTGTTGACAAAATTAATCGTTGTCTCTCGCTTTTCTCGTTGAAACTTATCATTGAAACTGATCAATGGATGCTGAAATTAGCGACTCGCTCTGGACTCTGCAGCAATATTTAGGTTTCACTCTAACACGCAAACGATTCGAACCTGGTCACAACCTCTTCACATTCCCTCTACTGCATTCCGCCCCCTTAAATACAATTGTTCCTATCATAGAAACCACATCAACATTAGTAGCAGAGCGGCATTCAAAACCTTACATAATGGGAAAAGCTCACCGTTCATCGCATGCTCGCAGTTATACATGATCCCAAACACTATGTTTCTTTGGCTGATTATCCAGTTGCTAATGACTATCAAACCCGCCCACAAAATCCTCAGCCTAACCCACAGAAACTGTCGAGATAAACCCAATGTATGAATACTTCCTCATCTTTTACAGAAGAATAAATATGGCCGTTCTCAACTGTTTCGGAATCAAATCCTCTCACATACCATTTACCTTTACAACAAGAAATTTGATTGGTGTTTAATAGTAGATCCAATCTGATTGGTGTGACATACATACATCTCTCACTGATCCACTGATCCACTCACTGAACCACCCGTCCATATGCATAACATACCCGACGCGCCGACTAAGAGGTATTTTTTTACAAAAAAAATAACTCAAAAATTGGCCAATTTTTTCAAATTTCAATCCATTTCCATCCGTGCCATCCGTAGCGACAGGCGGCAGGCGGCAGGAAACAGTTTCAGTACCTTCAAATGGTCTTCGATAACAAAACTAAATCATTAGTTTTGGAGTTCAATTGATGTGAGGGCAGCTTCTAGCCTTTTATAAAGTTGCCAAATAGCGTGACAATGCCCCTTTAACATTAACCTAGTTTCTTTTCCAGCATAAAAATGTTACTCATATATTGTACGCTCAATGGCAACACCTAAAATTATGTTACATGTAATTGTTTTCTTTGCTGTGTTTTTTTTCTTTTTTTGTAAATCTGGCAAATTAAAATGGTTGGTTACACTTTATCACCGCAGTATAATTTTGTAATATACAGAACATATTGACATAAGGATGGCTTAAGGTGGCGTGTGCTCTTGCTAATATGATTCAGCGTGCGTGTACAAAGATCACGAAAACAAACACGGCGTCAATACAGCAATCCTTTCAATAGCTTAATGCCCACGTTATGTGTTATTTTTATTCACTGAACAGTGTATTAATTGTGACAGTCTTTCAGTAGAAAGTTATATTAGAAAATGTAACGATGCAAAGAAGCCAGCAATTCTCAGAGTTTTCATTGTTACCGACAAAAGCCAGTGAAATGCAGCACATGCGTAATAAGTCAAAGCATTGCGATTGAATGCGGAATAGCATTCTCAGAAATTGGCCTCTTTCTTGAGAACCACTCGTTTGAAATTTACAAAATTTGGCAAGAAAATATTTCAGGAAATAAATAACCAGAGTATAAAAAAATGTTGAGACTTGACAGAGGAAATCCTAGATATTCCAGTTATCTTTCAACAAGGGATGATTAAAGATCTCTCTATTAAACTATTATTAAAATAGTCTTAACTTGTGAGCATCATAAAAAGCTTGTTGCATGCAAGTGATTAATCTAGTGACTAGATTTTCTGCCAATAAACATAACAGATGACCCCATGGCATGCAAATCTTGGAAATTTCACCAAGAGGTTTACATTTTAGCCTTGTTAGTTCTTCCAAAATAATTGTAACCAGAAACATGCATATCACATGCTTCTATTGTAACTAAACAGCACCACTCATGAGAAATTCATAAGCGTTATTTCAGGTGACGTTCAATTTGCATAGGATTAAATTGTACACACATGAAAGTTTCCCTGTTAATTAGCACGTTCACAAGCGGAGACCAAAGTTCGCAATGGAGTTTTAATGTCAGCCGGTGGCGTTTCCTTCGCTTTCTTTGCATGTGTCTGAACCCCTTTGAAAGGCTTTCCTTTCCTTTTCTTTCTATAAAAATTACTCTTTTTCTTTCCCGTTATTCCAGACAAAAATATCACAATTCTAAAGCTTTTCTTTCTTCACTTCACAAATGAAGTGAGTTCAGAAATTGTTCAGCAGGTTTAAAGAATTTTGTAACAGAGATAAGGTTAGTTAAACAAACTCTGTATTGTATTGCATTGCATTGCATTGCATTGCATTGCAATGCATTGTATTGTATCTGAGTTTGAGCTTACCTGTGGATCCATTCAGCTGTGCCTTATGGATCCACAGTTTCCTTGACAATGCTATCATTAAATTGCTGTACAGTAACAGGACAGAGACATGCAAAACTGGCTACAATTCCATATGTAAGAGACACTGACTGAAAGCATTCCCTTTTGAGAAGAAATATCTAGTATACTAGTTAGAACTCTACAACTGCATTACCTTCAAATCTTCAATGAATGGAGGAACATTCCACTGTGTAGCAGGATTACTCACATGCTGATAGAAGGCCTAGTAAAAATATTTATTAAAACTTATTATTATATCTCTAAGTTAGTACGTGCGCTGTTATTGGTCAATTTAGCGGGCCGCACTCCTGCACAGACCGCTAAAATTTAAAGTTTTTTTTGTTGCCAAACTGTTGCGTGATTTATCGCCAATTTTTTCCACTTATATAGCAAATAAAAGTTTAAAACTTTCTTTTACTCTAAATTGTGTACTAAAGCGTGCTAACGACTTGAAACGATTTCAAACTAATTCGTTTTCTTTCGACCTGCTTCGGATTTAGTTACTCCAGATTGTTTGAATGTTCACAGAAGTTGGAACAAAAGGGGTCTGGGAATGACTTTTCATGTGAGTGAGCTCAATTAGTAGGTGATATAATCCGGAACACGTTTGCTCGAAGGAAACAGCTTTGATTTCCCATATGATTGATCTACCTTCACATGTTGACTGTTTGGGTTGTAATCTGAGATTGGCTTGGCTAGATATGGACTAGGAAATCCTATTTCCAATTGCACAGTCTGGATTTAGCTTAGTAAGCGAAAAAGTAGCAAAATGCATTTTGCTGGCTGAAAAGATGCAAACTATGTACAATACTAACAAAGCAAACATTCCTGTCAAATAAATGCAGGACAAGTATAAACAAGAAGTAAAATGTAAACACTTAAAATGCTGTGGCATTGTGGGCGTACAGGCACCTTCGGACTTGGGGTGATGACTTTCTTGCTCGCAATATGTACGCAACGACAGAATGTGAGAGTGTTGAAATCAGGGAGCAATCTCACTCAAATTGCTTGAAAAACAAAAATGTTCACAAATGTAACTGCTATAACTCCAAAAAAGATATACTCAAAGCTTACATAATCAATTAATCATACTCTATCAACACACTCAATATGACTGAGTATAATCTAAAAACTTACTAAAAGAAAAAAATCAAAAGAAGGTAACTAACTAGAAACTTTATTTACGAGTTTTGGAAATGATGTAAACAGCATTATTTGTAATGTTTTCTCTTAAGTGCTGTTGCCCGAATCATTAGTGTTTTGCCCGAAAAATCACATAATTTCTGTAGCTGCAACCCTCCTCGTCCCCCTAGCTTGTACGTCAATGTGTCACATGACTGAGGAACTCTGCCAATACATCCAGTCTGGTAATTGATTTACAGCAGTGAAATGTGAGCTTGTTTAAACAAAAATGCAAACAAAGTTGTAATTTTAAATTTGGAAAAAAAATTGTTTCTGAGATGGTCATGTGGTAAATTCTTTACATTTGTCTCCAAAGATATGCATGACAATGGAAGTTATAAAACTAATTCTTAACGTGTTCTTTTCTCTTCCATTCTCCTTTTACATGAAAGTAAACTACAGTGTACATTACCTGGCCTATTACACTGTATTATGAAACTAGGAGGTCTTGGTTCTGCTGCTTGATGAGATGCTTGTCTACTGCAAGTTTTCCCCATCACTGCCAATTCACGATAACTTTAATATGTATTAATATAGACACTGAACAGAAACACAGAGAGATGTGCGACTCTTACGAAACACACCAGTCACTGAGCCAGTGTGCTTTCAAATATCACAAAACGTTATATTAAACAAAAACTCAATGAAAACCAAAAAACCTTTGTAATAAAAAGAACATGAACACGAAAATCTCTTGTTCATGAACTGTTTAAGTGTAAGTGGAAAACCCTTTTTCAAATCAAATATACCATGTATTTGTACTGTAGCAAAGCATGTTCCACTTACCTGCTCAGCTGGGTAAACATACTTGTCCATGAATGTCTTCATCTTCTCATACAACACTTGAGCCTTCACTGATGGTTGAAAGATGTTGCTATATGTAGATGACTTCAGCTTTCCAAGAAGGCTTTTCCTAAAATAATTACAACACAATTAGTTAAAATTACTATGAAGATCAAGTCAGATCCATTTGGTAATGTAGATGGTAACATACCTCTCCCTTACAGCTAGCCAAACATCCTTGCAGTATCAAATAACAAGTCAGATCTATCTAGGCTAAATTACTGCAAATTTCCTGCACTATTGTGGCCATGAAAATCCTACAGAAACAATTTCTCAATTTGGGAAACTCAACTTGACAGATCATAACTCACAAATATGTCACGAGGAAAGACTAAGGAAAGCTGTTAAACAACCATTAACTTATTTACAAGCAATTTATACATATATGTATATAAATCTGCCATCTATTTCATAGACCTGTTCATTGTACTTACTGGTCTTGCAGGGCTAGCTTTAAACCAGTTGATGCCAGTGGTTCTACATATTTTCCAAAGGAAGCTGCATTTTCAGCACTGGCATTTCCTTGAAGAGCTCTTGAATAAATGCCCTGCATGGAACCAATAGTAGGATCAAAATATATATATACAAAAAACAATTTCTGTACTCAGAGAGCAATTAAAAATCTTACTAATTGGAATATTTCATTCAGGTCCCTTTTACTTCATCAGCCACAATGAAAATATGAATCGTAAAATGATGTTCTCTATGGTCTAGAGGGGGCTACAAAATTGAGAAACATAAATCTGAGCCATTGATATAGGCTGATTCGAAGCCATGTCTCTGTTCAAAGAAGCTTTTACAATAATTTATTGGATCTTAATTGCCAACCTCATGTGATGTTTGAACGTGTTGCTTTCCATGGCAAGATTTTGTTTGCTTGAATCCATTGAATGTCCTGTGAGCTGGCAATGTTCCTAAACTGCTGACAAATTCCTCTAAAGATTTTGTAAAAGAATTTTCCTATGCTTAAGGTAGCTGGGGTTTTGGACGCATCCACCGAGTTTGTACCAACATTGACTCAGTTCACCCCAGATTAGCAGGCATAATGAAACAAAATGACACAAAACAAGTCTATTTCTTGGTCTTTAATCCATTGGCCTCAGAGCTAACTCGAGAAAAGTTGAGATGAACTCAAAATAGAAAGTTTAAAATAATGCATTCAGGGGTATGAACTCGGGGGATGCAAACTTGATTACCAGTGTGAAACAGGTGGCATTTATACTAAAATGTGGCATAAAAATTTGACCTCTGCAAGAAACTGAAAGCGGACGAAACAATTGACAAATTAGGTGAACAGTGAAGCAACATCTTTACAGGTATTAAAAGAGAACTAAGTCTCAACAAATCCAAAATTATACTGGTGGCTTTGAACCTCATTGAGCCCTACTCTGACCAGTTTGTGTTAAAAAACAACATCCAACAATATTCCAGACCTTTTTGACGAGGATTCACACCTCTCATATACTGACTTACTAAAGAAATGCTTTACTGTAGAAATTTGTTTGTCAAGTGAACAAATTTTAAAATTGAAAAAAACACAAGGCCAGGCAACAGAGCAGGTCATATTAATGTATCGTAAGTGAAGTAGTCTGCCGGACAAACCTATCTCAGCCATCACAAACACTGATAATTAAGTCAATTTGTTATCCAAATTTGTTTTTTCAGGGAGCTCTTCTTCACAATTACCAATAATATTACAATTACCAAAATTATTTGTCAGATTTTACATTATGTAAAAATTATTTACCTGGGCTATTGCAGCCACTCTAAAGAATGCCAAGGCAAGGTAGTAGTTCCAATGGTGAAAAGGTGTATCACCAAGTCCACTTAATTTGCAGTAAGTGGAAACAAACTCTTCTTCAGATGGAATTCCCATTGCAGAATTCCCTGTTAAGAAAGACAAGCTTACTGTCAAAGTTATATCAGCATGAACACTCACACTTGATCTCTGGAATGTTCATTGTGCTGCAAACAATAACAATTCAATTCAATGCTGTTCCTCACTTACACTATACAGGGCATTTAGATACATTTTATACATAAAGTAAAGATAAAAAATTGTGTAAAATAGTTAAAAAATATAACAACCGAAGAAAATAAAACTTTTATTTGAATGGAGGCCTATGTACTAATAACATATTAGATTTTCTGACCATGGAAATTACAGACGAATTTTCCAATAGTCATGGAACAACATGCCTTCGGTTCCCAGTTTTTCTTAATAAGCTGTATATATCATCAGTCTTATCTTTCAGGAAGTTAGTAATAATATGACCTTCCTGTTTGAGACTAATTATCTAACTATATGACACAAGTGTGGGACAAAGAAAAAATCTGAGTCCCCAACAGGAATCGAACCCATAACCTCCGGAACACTGGGTGGACGCTCTATCCACTGAGCTACAAGAACTCATAGGGAGCAAGGTCATTTAACTGAGTTCATATGACAGGCTAACAACAACAACAACAACTTTATTGACCCTTACACTTGACAGCTTCCTGCATACCGCTAGGATCAGCACTGTCGAAGTCATTGTGAGTGTGATAACTGAATAAATATGGTGAATTTTAGGCTTGGCAATAAAATGTGAAATGAACATGTTCCACGCTTCATGTCATGTCAAACTTTTTATTTGATTAAAAGTTTTGCATACTATTTTGTTTCTAACACCATCGTAACACCAGCCTTAATAAGCACACTTTTACTCCAAAATTAATCGTATCACATGTTATATTTAGCTGGCACAATGAAGCTGGGACAATGACAAAGGTAAAGAAAGACAAATTGTCAGGCAATTACCAAGTTTGAAAAAAGTGTGAGAATTTAACAAAAACCACAAGTTTTTGCTCATTTTGTTCAGTAAGTTAAGTTATACAGTGTGGGCATGACATTCATTGTTTAAACAATGAATGACACTGATGAGAACTTAACAACACAACCATACCTAAAGAAAACTTGGAAACAAAGTCAAGTTCCTTTGGCCAGTGATAAGGAATACAGCAGTAGGCAAGGTCAAGTATGGGATCACCAAGAGTTGATAATTCCCAGTCTAACACAGCTGTTACACAAAACTGGTGAAACAAAAACAAGGTAAGTATTAATATAGGGTTATCATGCTAGTTATTTAAGTATATAACACATCTCACTCAAATCTTGGATTCAAAATCACATGTGGGAATTGTCCTGTATATCATAACTAAATGCTGTGCAAATAAACCCTTCCAACATAAATAACAATGGGATCTTTACTCTTACTGAATTATGCCAGGATTTTAAGATCAATATAATCACTGGACACTAATGTGCATGGGTCCCATATACAGAATTTTGATCAAAGAATCAGGTCAAGATATTGATGCTCAAATCTTATAACTTGTTGAACAGTTTGCTTTGAACAATATGCACCCCTTTGGATACTTTTTTTGTTGGTAAAGACTGTTGTGTAGTTCTTTTTATTGAGGTTTATTTGAAGCTCAGTGATTGCTATTTTTACCTTCCATCCTCAATGATTCAAGCCCAACATAAATTTATGCCTATTCCTGGCTTTTGGATTGTCTCTGGGATCCCAAAAATTTCACCAGAGGTTTGACTTTACAAGCTTATCTACTGCAGCAGTTAATTTAGTTCAGGAAACTATTTTTGCACTTTGATAATGCTAAGATCTTCTTTAGGTTCTTAGTACCATAATATATAGGATAATTTCCCAAGAATGAATATTGCATAGAATTAATATGAGGAATTAATTGGGCATTCAAGTAATACCAAGATGAAAGATCTAATTGAAGGCTTCGGTGGAAAAAGGGTGTTAGGTTTTTTACTCAAAAATGAAATTTATCAAAAACGCTCCAAATTTCGCATGCAGTTTTGTTTAGGTGCGTTAGACAATGTTCTGCATGTTTTTTTGCTGAAGTTTGTTTTGTTTTCGAGATATTACATATGCAAAAAACCCTGTATTTGTTGTCACGTCAGCACGTGACCGCAAAGACGGTAATTTCACTTAAAATCCAGCAAAATATTGATCTTTTGCAACGTGTAACCTCAAAAAATGTTGATGTCAGGTTAAAACCGTTAAAACTTTTATTTCACGTTAACGTGCGACCGCAAAGACGTTGATTTCACTCAAATTACAGCCAAATGTTAATTTCACGCAATGTGCATTAGCTAGACAATGTTGATATCAGGTCATTTACAGAGACGTAGGGTTTTACTTAGGGTTAGGGTTACCGCTTGAAATTAGGGCTAGCGTTGAAGGGTTAGGGTTACGGAACAAGGTTAGGCTTAGAGTTAACGCTTAGGGCTACGGCTTGAAACTAGGGTTACCGCTTAAAACTAGGGTTACTGCTTGAAACTAGGGTTACGGAACAAGGTTAGGCTTAGAGTTAATGCTTAGGGCTACCGCTTGAAATTAGGGTTACCGCTTGAAACTAGGGTTACGGAACAAGGTTAGGCTTAGAGTTAACGTTTAGTGTTACCGCTTGAAACTAGGGTTAGCGTTGAAGGGTGAGGGTTATTGCCTAGGGTTAGCGCTAGCGCTTCATTGTTAGGGTTAGCGCTTCGGATAACGTTAGAGTTAAGGTCAGGACGCGTTAGGGTTAGTGCAGTGTTAGGCCAAGGAAAACAATCAAGATGTAACCTTAAAAAATGTTGATTTCAGGTTTTTAAAACCGTTAAAATTGTGATTTCACATTATCACGCGACCGCAAAGACGTTAATTTCACTCAAATTACAGCCAAATGTTCACTTTACGCGATTTCACGTTAAGGCATGACGGCAAGGATGTTGATTTCACTTCAAATCCAGCAAGCTGTTCATTTCACCCAGCACGTAAATTCGAAAACGGCGATTTCGGGCCTAAATAGGTTAAAATGTTGATTTCACTTTAAAGCGTCACAGCAAGGATCTCTATTTCATTTTAACTGCCTGCAACGTATAAGCTTAAAAATGTAGGGCTGACAGATTAACAGATTAACCCTTCTGTGCAACGTACAGGTCTCTCTCCTTACATCTGCATGGCCCCTGATCCCAGAAGTTTAAAACACTACAAATCATGCCGATTTGAAGTAAATCAACGCAACCTGGATCACAGATCTGTGTTTGAATCAATCGATCGCTTCTTGTTGGCCATTATTATGTTCGAATAAAAAGGGAAAAAAACACGCTCTGTAATTATAGTGAAATATTATTGTGATTTACGGAGTCTTGTCTTGTCTTGTCTTGTCTTGGCTTGTCTTGCCGAACGTGATTGAAATGCATGCTGGGAAGGTTCTGTTACACCTCGCGCGCAGGTAAACATGGAGGATGATGGAAGAAAAATTTTATAAGTCTAAAAGCAGTTCTCATTTTCCAAACTTTGAAGCTAGCAACGCTTGGCAAATGGGCCACAACTCACGACAGGGTTTCATTCTTGGGCAAGAACTGCTCTTGGACTTTGCTGCCTGGATCGACCTGACTTCGAACGCTGATAACTGACTTGCCGCTGATATCAGTTGCGTCGGAAGATACAGAACACGTTTTGCTTCTTTAAAACATGCTGGTGACTTACGGGTTTATCAAGGCTTTATGATGCCTATCAACCACCAGGCAGGCTACAAGGTACTTAAAAACAATGCTTAAGATATTAGTCGAAAGAGCTGTACTGCATCATGCATCACTTCTCTTTGCTTTGACGCTCGATCGAAATTCACGTGTTGTCTCACGTCACAATAACCTGTATAAAAAAATCTCTCCAGATTCCCGCTGTATACGCATTTTTTTAAAATAGATATCTTCATTTTTGAAAAAAGAAAAGGAACAGAGCGAAAAAAAAAATTGAGCGACCTCGTATCGAACCGGTGTCACGGCAAAACAAATTCGAATCTGGCCCGTTCAGCGCCTCATCCGCTTGTGCTAACGAAGCAGTAGTAAGAGCTTAAGGTATTATAGTGAGTTCATCGCTTAGCGAAACAAAAGGTTTCTTTTGTTTTCCATTCAACAAAAGGTCCCCAGAGGATGCCCTTGGAAAAATGTGGTTTTTTGCATACGTAATATCTCAGAAAGGAAGCAAACTTCAGGGAAAAAACATGCAGAACATTGTTTGACACACGGAAACAAAACTGCATGCGAAATTTGGAGCGTTTTTGACAAAGTTCACTTTTCAGTAAAAAACCTAACGCCCTTTTTCCACCGAAGCCTTAAATTATGGTCTAGAACTTTTGGAAGATTTGGGATATGTTTGAACCATAAGATGTGGAACCTGATTTAGGCTAGCCTTTTTCATTACAATGACTGTCTCACAAGTTCCAACAACTCATCAAGTTTTCACATGTGAACAGGTATATCAAGACTAAATTGTAATTCAAGCAATGTTATTTATTCAGTTCATCGTGATAAATGTAATTTCCAAAGCAGTGAGTCCTTGCCAACATCATTGTGCGATAGCTCCAGATCACATGCAGATCCCCAGAGGACCTCTGCATTGCCCAGTTTCCAGTGCTGTCAGACATTTCTAGAATTCAGCAGTTCATGGGGATGGGCAATCATCTTGGAACTTTCATCCTTTAATCTGCTCAGTGAACCCCTTCATCAGTTAATATGCAAGAACAGTATTTGAGTTTAGGGCAAACCATAGCAGACAGCCTTTAAGAAGATCAAGGAAATTCCAGGTCTCCATGAACATTAGCACATTACACCTCCAGCTGTCCAATGATAATTAACAGATGCTTCCAGCTTTGAAATTGGCCTGGCATTATTTGAAGTCCAAGATAATGGACAACACCTCCCAGTTTGCTATGTATCTGTTGCAGATAATTTTTGGTCTCAGTTAATTTTATAATTTTACTAGTTATTTTTTTTTCCAACTAGGTGATTTTATTTCTAACTAGTTAGTTTTCTTCTAACTAGGTGATTTTTCCACTTTTTTTGGAGGGGGGGTGTTCCTCAAAAAGAGTAACATGCTCACCACCAGCCCTAACCCTATCCCAATCCCTATCCTTAACCCTATCGACCCCCTGACCCTATCCCTAGACCTATGCCCCCCCAGTTTTTTTATTATTTTGCACTCACCTGGAACTCCAAACCTCTGACTTTGAAGTCCATCTTCATCTCCAATATGTCACACAAGCAATCGGTGCAAATTTCTTCATATTTGTTGGTCTAATAAGTTATTTGTCTCAGACTCACCCTTCCCCTTTGACACAAATTAACCTGGTTTGAAAATTTCAACCTAGTTTGAAAAATATGAACCAGTTCAAAATAAATTCACCTAGAAAAAAACTAACTAGTTAAAAATAAAATCACCTGGTTAGAAAAAAACTAACTAGTTAAAAATAAAATCACCTTGTTAGAAAAAACTGACTGGTAAAATTATAAAATCCAAGTCTCGACAAAACAGTGAATGTTATGCTGTCACTCAAAAAGAAGTCCTGGCAGTGACATGGGCATGCAAAATGTTTTATGTCTATGTGCTGTCATTCAAAAAGAGGCCATGCAGTGACAGCAAGAAAAAGTTTTCTGAGACAGACCACTAACCACTTACTGCACTCCTGAATTTCACAGGGCTCTCCCAGATGCTACCCTGATGTTGTGATTCTGATGGCCTGCCAGACTGAGAAGACAGGTTACTTGTGGGTGGAGTAAAGCCTTTTCAAACCAGAAAGCTCAGTCCCGGCCACAGAAAACCATTAAATACTAGGAAAAAATGAGACACAAAAGATCATTGGAAAGTGCACCCTTACTGGGTAGGGTAGAGTAAGGTAAGGTAAGGCAAGAAGGCAGCAGGGCAAGGCAGCAGGCGAGGCGAGGCGAGGTAAAGTAAGGTAACTTTATTTACATTCAAGGGAGGCCTGGTAACATGCCCCACAGGCACTCATACGTCCATACTGGGGAAACAAGAAGGCATCTTACTAACTCCGATAATCTACTTCCCCATAACAGTTGCATAATTTTATTCCAAGGTGTTTGAGACTACAGACCCTTCACTGCATCCACACAGGCTATCTTGGTATCATAAAGTGTACATCACAGACCCAAACATCACTCTTATGGCTAGGTCTTTCTAAACAAAATAGAGCATCTCATCAACTGTTGGAACACCTGCAGCTCTTAACAATTGAACCAATAGTTAACCTTTTGACACCTTAGGTAGTTGTGCTTGACACTGTGCATGCACCTTAGAACTTTGAACTTTATAACCACTTCACACATGGTGCCCTCTCAGCTCAGTACCTTGAAACATCCATTTTAATAAAACATCACCTACAGCATCAACCACAATCAGGTTTAGGTTTGTAATAAGAGAAGTGTAGATTTTGTGGCACTTCTCACTCCTGGGGATCTTGACATGCTTTTGGCAAAACTTGTGACTACTGCCAGAAGAAAGATCAATTAATTCCCATGTGTTTGCTGAAAGAGAATGCAGAATTTTGGAGGGAAAACGATGCATGCCATGGCCAAATCAGAAGGCAGTGATAACTAAGGACAATGATCTGCTGACTTTTTTATTATAGTGAAGGGGTGACTGTCTTTTACAAGCTGATTGGCAAGCCTCACTTACGATTACTGATGCTATTGTGAATTTCAAGTTAGATTTTGGGGCTGATTGCAATGTTACTGCACAGTTGTTGTTTGATCAACTTCCAAAGGGACATCAACAGGACAGCCAGTACAACGCCAAGCTGAAAGTGCATGACAGGTGCAGAATTACACTCAGGAGTAGAGTTAGACCAGTTTGCAAGTACAAAGGAAAAAACCACTGCTGGGATCAAAAAGCACAACACACTTTTGCACCAAAAACTTCCACAAACTGACCAACTCTCCAGAACAAGTCAGAGGATTTGAAGACCACCAGTGTCTAATTGAAACTGTGTAGACCTTCTTACCTGCTATTAGAAAACTCAGAGAACTCCTAAAATATTTTGTACTTAACAAAAGTTACGGCTGTGCAGTAGAGAAAATGGAAAAGCCCCTATCCTACCTTGTGAAAACAGGTAAGGGCATGCCCTGACAAAAAAACACACACACACTGCCATAGGGGTCACAGAGTAACTGAGACAGTCCATAACACACCACCCCCTGATGCTACTCCTGGCACTACTTTAGTAGCAGTGCTTCAAATACTATCAAGACTGCAGATACCACAGCTAGCCCCAGCCCCATAGATGGCAGCAACAGCATTTAACTATGGAACCACATCTGAAGAGGTCCCCTCCAAAACCATGTGCTGAAGTCTTGACAAACTATTCACAAAGAACCATGAAGCCAATAGAATGCTTGATTTCATAGACATTCAAATGTGTACCTTGGTATACAGTTTGACATGTTGCTACTTGACCTGTCATCGCTGTGTGTTTTTTGCTTGTCTGGTGGGTGATGCAGGGTTATACTTCCCACTGCATGCTGGGAACCATTTGTTCTGTTTATTCACCACTTTGAATTGTCCATGGGGACCAACAAAGTACATATGACGCCTATCTTTTTAAAAACAAAATGTTGCATGGCTCACAAAATTTTAAATTGAGGAGTGTAAACATCAATACTTCAATAAAATTTACACCAGCTAGTGGCTAGTAGTGGATATTTACCTTGCCACTTGTTGCTCAGTAAATATCCACCATAAGCCACCTCCCCTGTGGGGAATGGGTTATTCCAGAAAAAATCTGCACCCCCCCGACGGATGGGGTCGCTTTTTAACCCCCCTCTCACCTGGATTTCCTGAAGCACAAGACCCCCCCTCCTGTCTGGATTTCCAAGACAAAACATCCCCCCTCCCGCCTGGATTTCCGGGAAAAAATACGAGGCTTAAATTTTATTTACTTTTAATAGAAAATAGGTACAATCACGTCTAAAAAATGCTTCAGCTTCGGCTAAATTATATCAAAAATTCTATCGCGTGGAACTAAGAAAAGAACGGAGCAAAAAATGCGAAAAAGCAAATGAGTGTTTACTTTTGTTAGCTCCTAAAAATCAATTGCCCTTTTTCTTTCTTTGCGCTAAATATGGTCCTAAAGTAAATACAATTGGTATAGAATATGATAAAAAAGTTCAACAGTCGTTCCTTTTCGAGACATAAGGTCAGTCTCTTCCTAAAGATCGAGAACTTCTAAATGAAAACCTTTTGAAGAACGAAAGTTTATACACGTTTATCGTTCAAATTCTTTTACAACTTAACGACTGGACAACTTGATTCACACATCCTACCTTCAAGAGCCTGCAGTCCTAAAAAAATACAGAGTGCGAAGGTGTGAAAGGAAATCAGTTGTTTTTTTCTTTTCTTTATCATAATTTACACCAAACAAACAAGATTTCAACGGGGCTATGAACGTGAAATTACACAGCAGTAGCGTGCTGGGTCTGGGTACGAGTAGAAATGTGTCAGGCATTTCAAACTCTTCGTTGCAACATAACAACGTTGCTCGTTCTTTAGTATCTTGATGTTCGCGTTTTCTGCTATAAAAGGACCTGCAAAGGAACTTCGATTATCATTTTTGTCAGGTGAGAAATATCTGAACAAAATATTGTACTATTTTCAGGGTCTAAGAGTGATGAACTGTCACTGAACTAAACGTTCGAATCGCGTGAATTATCGGTCAAAATGACCCCTGAAGAAGACTTTTTCAAGTTCAACCCCCCCTCCCGCCTGGATTTCCAGAGTATTTGACCCCCCTCCCGCGAGAATTTCCAGAATCCCATCCGTCGGGGGGGTGCGGATTTTTTCTGGAACAACCCAATAATAATTATTACTCATCACAGTGACTATATAAATTAATTTCAGCTTGAGGGCTGTTGCAATAGTCACATTAAGGTTAGTTTATACATGTACCTTAGTGGGATGAATAATCAGGTTATCCAGTCTAAAATCCCCATGAACTAAAGCTACATGAAGAAAAAAAAAGAGCAACAATTAGAAGTGAATGTATTAACTTCTGATCAAATCATGAAAGCAACAACATAGAGGGAACTACTGTCGGAAACTTTCCAAACAATCGGGAAGACCACAAAATTTAATTTTTGATTCAGCCCAAAAACCTAAGGGATGGTCCTCAATTTATTGGGATGACCGGGTCTGAAAATCAGAAATAACCTTTTTCTTTCTTCCCAATACCCTTCATAGTATCATATCAAAATTTCAAAGCACATCTTGATTTGTCCTACAACTTTTCACAGCCTGGTCATTTGAGAAGATATTATATAGAAGCTGATATAAAATTGACACAGCTTCTGTAAATGAACATTTTTCCATTCAAAAAAAGGCTATAAAGGATGTTAAAAGGCAACAGTACATCATCTTTGGAAAATTAAATTCTATGTTTTGGTCCAACACAGCTATCAAAAGCACAGAGAAATGTCATGATGGAGATTCCTTCAATCTATATGTCAACACTCTCGATCAAATGATATAATCTATGAACCGATAGAAGTCAATTGATCTTAAAAGTTTAAATAAAAATTACCTGGAAACAATAAATACCAGGTAAATCATGGCTCGACATTAAAACTAAACAAAGGTACTTACAAATTGTTTCACTATATCGACCCACAGCTTTACCTACAATACACACTTGCCTGCATATATGTGCAAAATAATTGTCGAAAATAGTATGCATTGTTGTAATATGTGACATACTTCAATGTAACCTGTCAGTTCCAATTAAGTTGAGCACTTTTAGTTGGGCCTAAAAATAACTAAAGGCTACATGTATATTTTAGTACTAGCCTCCTCCTAGTTGAATTATATAGTGGGTGAGGGGCCAAAAGGTTTTGGTGACTACAATACTTCTGCTGAAATTACTGGTCACAGCTGAAAATTTACATGTCACATAACTCCCAAGGTTTTTCCTGCGACTTTTGTGAGGTAAACAAATTTTCTGAAATCACCCATTTTTCTTCAATTCAATAAAAATAGACCAAAGAAAAGTCTTAGCATTCACACAATGAGTGTCTGCTCTGTAATATTCAATTACACAATTTATAATATATGTATTATCAAACCTGTCTTTTGTGTGTTGACAGGAGGAACATTCTTTTCCAGCCAGGAAAGTAGACTTTCCATGGCATTAATCTTGTGTGTTTCAGATGCTCTGTACTGCTTTCCCCATGTTGACACCTTATTTTTAAAAAAAGTTATTATATATTAAATTTATTGTTAATGATCATTAAAGAAGATACTCTCTTTGAGATGTTTCTTATTGTCATTACCTAATGAAGTATTGACAGTGTACTAGGAGATTATAAAAAGCAGAATAATTCTTAAAAGGTTGTGAAAATGGCTGATAGATGCAAGATTTTGCTGGTACAGTCCCTGAAAAAATTCTAAATACTCTTAAAATGCCATTGAAAGTGCCATAAAAAATAACCCAGGTATTTCTTTTTGAAAATTAGCCCCGGGAAGGATATGGAGACCCAACAAGCTTCAAGGCAAAGAGCAATTCTTAGCAACCTCCACAGAATTCAATCCTTCAACATCTAGATGAAGGTTGCCCGACTCGAGCTCACTGAGCTACATGTACAAGACTAGATAGAGGCAGGCCATCATGCAGACAGGAGGTCATTGGTTGAAAACCTAAACTTTTAATAAATTGGAAAAGATATCACAAGTGTATGAATTGAGACAGGTTGACTTGAACTAGCAAGCTTATTGATCTAATGCATACCACAGCCATTCACTAAGTCACCTACTCTATCAAAGTAAAATACAGCCCACTGTGACGTGACAAGCATGACACATGACCATGATCATGTGATCAGCTAGTCATGTGGCCAGAGCCTCATGGGTCGCGCAGACTTTTGTAGAGGATGCTATGAACTCGGCATTATTAAAGTTCTGTTATTTGTTTAAAGCCAAAGCTGTGATTTATTGTCTTCACAACTTGACATGAAGTGGCTTCTTCACAACTTGACAGAAGTGACTTCGTAACAGGACGATATGATAATTATCTGGTAAACGAGTAAACTTCGTGGTAGCCATATTGAATTTGGCGAGATGTCTGATGCTGAAGAAGGCGATGAAGCAACCTACGCCAGCTGACGCTCCGTTGATAGTACCTCCAATGAACCTGCCGTCACCTAAACAGCCCGTAGTGGATGATAATCTGGCTAGTAATAGGAAACAATGGAAAAACATATGGCAAAGATACGAAACTGCGGCTGGAATTTGCAAGCAGGAGGATCTGGTTCGAGTTTCAACCTTGCTAAAGGTCGATCATTGGTGAAGAGGCCGTCAAAGCGTTTGATACGTTCGCTTGGGCTGAAGGCCAGAGCAAAAACAAGATTACGGATGTTTTAGCCAAATTTGACGAATATTGCGAGCCTCGCACTCAAGTACTTTACGAACCATACCGTTTTAATATTTGGTAAACAGGAGCCAGGCGAAGGCATAAGTGCGTACGTCACTGAGCTGCGTGTGATTGCGAAGAACTGTGCTCATGATGAAGTTATACCGGACAAGATTCTACGTGACCGCTTGGTCCTTAAAGTTCAAGAAGAGAAAAATTAATTAGAGAACGTCTTTTACGAGTAAACGACCTTACCTTGACTAAAGCAATCAACATTTGCAAAGCTTCAGAACAGACCAGTCAGTAATTAAAGTTGATTATGAGCAGAACAGAGGAGTCAGTTGGTGCAGTTAATACTGAACCACCTCCGGACACACAGAGGCCACGTGACCAGCCCCTCCACCGGCCAGAATGCAGATTTTGTGGATATCAGCATGGAAATCACCAGTGCCCTGCCAGAGGGCAAACTTGCCACAAGTGTGGACAGAAGAATCACTTTCAATCAAGGTGCCGATCAACCAATCCAAAGGTAAATGCTGTGGAAGAAGTACCTGAAGATGTTTTTCATATCAGTAAAGTTGGAAGTGCATCAAGTGAATTGATTACTATGGAAGTCGGCATGCAAAGCAGTCAAAGTCAGGTGACATTCCAGCTTATGGTGGCCCACAACTGTCACGGCAAAATACAATCCATCACGGCAAAATACAATTCAAAACAACAAATTCAAATTACTCCCGGCAGACTACAAACACTCACGGCAAAAACAAAAACAATTATTGCAATTCAAAATTCATCACGGCAAGAGCAAAACACACGCAGCAAAAGCAAAACGCTCACGGCAAAATCAAGAATGGCGGTCAGCGGTTAATGGTCAGCGGTTGTCCAAGTACGTGGTGTACCATTTCACAATCAACACGACGTAGATTTCCCGGTACACCACGTACTTGGACAACCGATGACCATTAACCGCTGACCACCATTCTTGATTTTGCCGCCAGCGTTTTGCTTTTGCCGTGAGTGTTTTGCACAGGTACAGAATGCAATCTCCTTCTGCTGAAAGAGTATCGACATGCCACAGATGATGTAGATTTGGCAAAAATAACGCGTTGCTCACACAAGTTCATTAAAACTTACACCAATGAACACTACAAGATATTGGGCTCGACAGCACTCCCTAAATGGCGGCAAGGGAAAGAAGTGTGCAGTTCAATATTACAGAAGATGACCTTGCCCCACTGTTATCATACCACACATGTATTGAACTGGGACTCGTCACAATTAATGACTGCGTAGCCCCTCAAATTCCAGTGGTATCAAAGATACCCCCAGCATAGGTGTAACAGTAGGAATTGCTGACCTTGGGTGACCTCCCAGGCGAGTACCACATTGTCACTGATGACACAGTCCCACCTGTAGTACATCCACCTCGCCGTGTACCAGTAGCTTTAAAGGACCAGATCAAGGAGAAAATGGATGAGATGGTATCCAGTGGTATTCTTGCACCTGTAAGTGAACCAACTGAGTGGGTTTCCAGTATGTTGGTTATCGTCAAGCCCAACAAGTTGTGCATATGTCTTGACCCCCGTGATTTGAACAAAGCCATCCGTCGAGAGCACTACCAAATGCCAACAGTGGAGAAAGTCACAACCCACCTGTCGCAAGCAAAGAAGTTCACTGTCATAGATGCCAAGGACAGCTTTTGGCAGGAACGTCTTGACTCTGAGTCTAGCTATAAGACCACCTTCAATACCCCATTTAGGCGTTACAGATGGAAGAGGATGCCATTTGGCATCTCTTCGGCACCAGTACAATGCATGAGTTTGTTGAAGACCTGGAAGGAGTGGAAGTGATCGCAGACAACTTCCTGATTGCCAGATTTGGCAGTACTGACCATGAGGTCAACCAGAGCCTTGAAAGAAATAAGCGCGCATTTTTTGAGAAATGCCATTTGTAGAACTTGAAGTTGAATTGTGCGAAGGTGAAATGGCACCAGCCAAGTGTGAATTTCATGGGTCACCTCCTCACATCTCAGGGGCTAATGCCTCACCCCGAGAAAATTCAGGCCATGTTGCAGATGCCTGAACCGGAAGATGTCACTGCATTAAAGTGATTCCTGGGGATGGTGACATACCTGGCAAAGTTTATGCCCCACCTATCAGAGATGACAGAACCACTTAGACGTCTGGAGGACAAGAATGAGGAGTTCCAGTGGTTAGATCAGCACTCTATTGCCATGAACACAATCAAGAAATTTCTGACAGAGGCACCTGTCCTCTGCTATTATGACGTGAGCAAGCCAGTCACTGTACAGTGCAATGCAAGCCAGTCTGGCTTAGGAGCAGTGTTGCTGCAAGATGGTCAGCTGCTCTGTTATGCTTCCCATGCCCTCACTGACACAGAGTCTCGATATGCACAGATCGAGAAAGAGCTACTTGCCATCACTTGGGCATGTGACAAGTTTGACCAGTACCTCTATCCATTGGGCGAGACAAAGTCACTGTCGAGACTGACCATGAGCCACTCAAGCCTCTGTTCCAAAAGGCAATTCACAAGTCACCCAAGCGCTTGCAGCGAGTGTGCCTGGCCCTGCAAATGCACAACCTGGAAGTTCAATACAAGAAAGGTTCCCTTATGTACATTGCGGATGCTTCGAGTCGTGTGTATCTGATGACCACTGATGGGGCCCACACCGAGTGTTGTGAGATTCATGCACTTGAGATGGTGAATCACGAAGAGTACATTCGAGTCGAACCTCCGAAACGATGTTTTCCGGCAGTGCGTCGCTGAAGAGGCTGATATCCAGGAGCTAATGATCAAGCAAGGCTGGCCTGACAAGAAAAAGTGCCCCCTCCTGTTCAGCCATATTATGACGAGCGAGGTGAGCTAATAGAGTCGCAATGTCTAGTGTTCCGTGGTGAACAGCTACAATACAATACAATACAATAATTTTAAAAATGGATGCGGAAATCAGAGACTCTGTTTCTCGTTGTACAATATGCCAAACATACCGCCGGAACAGGCCCGCGAGGAGCTTCAGCCACTCAAGCTACCCTCACGCCCTTGGTAGAAAATTGGTGCTGATTTGTTTGTTCTTGGACAGCAGACATTCCTGATCATGGTGGATTACTGGTCCAATTTCTTTGAAGTAGTAGAGATCCACAGGAAGACAGCACAACCTGTTACTACTCAACTCAGGGTGCAATTCACTCGTCATGGTATTCCAGAAGTGCTGATTACGGATAATGGCTCAGAATTCAACAACCAGGAGTTCAAGAATTTCTCCTCTCAGTGGCATTTTGAGCACCGAACGTCTAGTCCAAGATATCCACAGTCAAATGGAATGGTGGCAAATGCTGTGAAGACCTGCAAAGGACTACTTGTGAAAACCAAGGAACACAAGAAAGACCCACACACTTGCACTTTGCTGCCAACAGCCGAAACATTCCTCCAGCCAAACAGTGATACTATGACCACAGCATGTAACCTTGCCACTGGGAAAAGATTGCAGTGCAGGCAGTACAACAGAGGCATCAAGAACCTCGCCCCCTTGAAAGCAGGGGATGCCATCCGTTTGAAGCCACCTAGGGAGAAAAAATGGAGCCTAGGCCACTGCACATGCCCTCTGGGCCGAAGGTCATACAAAGTTGAGGTGGAAGGATGGCGCTACCGCAGAAACCGCCGCCAGGTGAGGCCTACTTTGGAGTCACCACCGGTACCAAGCAACCCCACTGATGAGCCTCATCAGGCTGAGAATGAAAGCAAACCTCCAGTGGTACCAGAGTTTCTGCTTGAGCATACCGACACCCAGGCCCATGAGATTGAAGTGAATGGTGCTATCTCAACAACGCAATCTGTCCCGGACAGTGCAGAGCCCATCCCAGCTTTCCAGCCCAGACGTTCTAAAGGGCCAGACGTCCCCCTAACTGGCTTGAAGATTATGACTTATGTTGAACACTTAAACATTGACTTGAAAATACTCAATATAGAGTTTTGGACAGTATTATTGAACACTTGAGCATTGATTTCTAATTTTTTGTTGTTGTTGTTGTTTTTATTGGGGGAACTTGTTATTGCTGTTTACGCTATGTTTGTAGGAGAAAGGGATGTGGCGTGGAAAGCGTGACACGTGACCATGATCATGTGATCAGCTAGTCATGTGACCAGAGCCTCGTGGGTTGCGCAGACTTTTGTAGATGCTATGAACTCGGCATTGTTAAAGTTCTGTTATTTGTTTAAAGCCAAAGCTGTGATTTATTGTCTTCACAACTTTACACCCACTGAAGAAAATTAGTGTGTTTCAACTCCCTAATGCAGACATTTTCTCTTGTCGACAGAATCTATTTTAATACTAATTAAATGAAAATTTGCTCTTTTCTCTAAATCATTGTCAACTTGATGTTCTTTCTAATTTAATCAGAAGTCAAAAAAACAACTTGAATGGACAATTGGACCAGGTATAACTAGTAAACCAATGGTTTACTAGTTATACCTGGTCCAATTGTCCATTCAAGTTGTTTTATTGATTGCATAATTGTACCTTTTTATATTCATTACCTGCCTCCTTAGGTAGTTGGTCTGCTGCCCAAAATCAGAAAGTCCAAGATTCTTGTAATTGATGCTATGTAACTTAGCTAAAGTAGTGACCATTGCACTGTAGATAGCTCTTCTTTTGGCCACTGAGTGATCTGGTAGAGATGGACTTCGAAATATGTCACCCTAAAAAAGTGTACAATGATCAAATAATTTTTAAATGGTTACTGCACATATCCCAGCTGGTAAAGTTACTGTGAATCTAGCCTGCATATAACACTGGTATGTCATATATAACACCTCAGACATTGAGGGTCTAGGTCAAATTAGTCCCTGGGGACCTCATTTGACCTATTTAACAAACTGTCTTGGGTTTCTGTCTCATTTGCCAAGTTACACTGCTCTGGAGATTTGCTATTAACTTTGATCTTGTGTTAACGCAACCTGATAGAGTCTAATATACCATGTTCAACATTTCAAAAGCATTCCCCCAAACATGTTTTCAAGTCCTTTGCTTTCATTTAATTAAGTTTTTATTGTTTCTTAAGACATGCCATGCTTTAGTTCTATAATTTATGCAGTCTTACAGCACTCTTATTTATATAATCTTGTTTCTTCCACTTTAACCCAAAATGGTCCTTAAATTTGCTTTTGCATTGATTCTGTTCTTTTACACAGAGCTTACAAAAGTGCTAAACCACTCCCTGTAACCTGTCTTGGAACCAGTTCCTGGTCTGGGGGGAGGAGGTTAGCAGGTGCAACTCTCCCCTTCTCTTGTCACATTTTTGGTTGGGGTTTCCTCTATTATTCAGTTAGCTCAATAGTTATTCCCCTAAGATTATCCTCTAAGGTAATTGTCCATAGGCTGTGGGAAGCGGGCATGTAAATATAAAATTAAAATAGGACCTCTATGGATAGCAGTTTTTTTACCATGTAAAAAACTGAAAGGAGTTACCCTATAGAAATAAAGGTTTCTTACTATATGAGGAGGTTTAGAACCTTCTTTAAGGTTGTTGTTGCATAATACTTGTGAGATTTTCTCAGAGAGACCTCTGGCATAGGGAAGGACCACTAAATTGCTGGAAGCAGATGATATGATACTGTTTGAGCTGTCGCTGTTGCTTGAAACACAGCAAGACATGCTGCAGTAGGACTTTCAATTTTTGATAAACCGCAAAGGATATAGCATTATCCTGCAAGATGTTATAATAAGGACATTCTTCCCCTCTCTGGATCATTCTGCTTCTCTCAATGGTATTTCATTATGATAATAAACTGTACGTTCAGGTGGATAGAGTTCAGATGATAATGGAACTGCTGCACACAGTCTTCCCTTAATTAGGAATGTATGGCTATCATCCATATACAGACAGCACCACAATGGATGATGAGTAGCAGTGGAAACTGCCCTTTCTTCTATAAACTGCATCACCAGGTAAGGGATTGTGGCACTCACTGGGAACCCAATGGTACAGCTGAACACTTGCTTCTAATGCTCTTGTTTATAAGTGAAGTAGTTGTTCTTTATGGCAAACTCTAACAACGGCATGATATTTGCTACAAAAGATGTCTGTATGCTCAGGTTAAGCAATGACCTGTTGCAATTTTCACAAGTGATGTGTAAAGTGAGCTCTTCTGGAATTGATGTAAACCAGGACATGACATCAAATGCTAACACAGCCTCATCCTCTCCAACCTAGTGTTCTCTTATTTGCTGGGCAAACACGCCTTTTGTTATCCAGCACATGTATGTCTCCTTCAGAAGGGGGGGCAATGTTTGCGAATGGATACATTTTATGTTGTTGAGTTGATATAGCTAGTGGGACATAATGCTGTATCAGGTTTGGTTAAGGTCCATTTCAGCTCATGACCCTGAGTTTGTGCATTTGCATGTTATCTTGATGTATCATGTTATCATCATTCATTATTGGCCATCCCTGACTGCAATTGTAGTTTAATATACCACTAATAAGTTCTTACTAAAACATTTAGTTATAAAAACAGAGTGATTCTAACTGCACAAAGCTTATTTTTTATTCTTTTCACCTCTTATTTACACTTAGCTTTTACCTTCATCCCATTGTTTCAGAAATTGTTACATATGCGAAACTTTTACTCCATGAACTTTAACTTGAAAATAACCATGGAGCAGTCGAAACGTTGCTCGATGAACTTTAACTTGAAAATAACCGTGGAGCAGTCAAAACGTTGTTCATATTTTTTGTTGCTGGTTTTTATAACTAAATAATATACCACTCCATTGATATTAAATTACCAGAACTTTATACAACCAGTTTTCATAAATTAAATAAGATTCCAGATTTTACCTTGACATGCTCCATGATGTAGAATTCTGTACCAATGACAGAAACATCTTCACAATACAAATAAGGCTTAGGTACTGGAAATGAAACACTATACAGGGCAGACATTATTCTAAATTCTCTGTCAACCTGTAATGCAAAAGAGACCTTGAGAATGTGTTGCTCTTATAAGCACTACAAGTATACAATTGAAGCTGAGGTAACCAATGACATAATATTCTTACAATAATACTATTAATATTTGGTATTAAGTGTGTTTTACCATAAAAGTGCATGGGAACATGTCACCACAAAAACCTAAGTATAATCTCTTTTTTAATATGTATTTTCCATAGTCATAATCAGTACATGCTTGTATGTAAAATAACAATTACCGGTAAAAATATACTCCATAATAACAGCCTATGTGATGTGGATGTAATTCCATTCACCCTTAAAGCTTCAGGATTAGTTTATTTTCTGAAAATTTATTGAAAATGACTCGTCAAGTGAGCTGCATCAACATTGCCATCTTGGTTCATTAACTTTTCGTCAACATAATTACATGTACATATTGACTTATAAATTTAATATTAATTTTACATTAATCCAGGGAAACTGATTTGCTCTAGCCCTCATGCATTGAAATCCAAAATATCCCTGAAAACAACTGTATAATTTAATAACTTTGCTAACAGTTGAGGGGGGGGAGCTATTTTGCAAGCCTGCAAGCCTGTGAGTGCCAAGCTTGGAGCCATGAGCTGTGAGTCTCTTTTTGCAAGCATATAATGCTCTAATATGGTATTCATTACATGTGGGCCGGTGCTTTCATTATGTCAAGCCAAATGGTAAGATACCTGAGAAAATATAGAACGATATGTATTTTCCGATGAAACTGGGCAAACCAAGAGGAAGCGGCATGCTTTTGAACTACCAGATTTTGGTGGCTGCAAGTGAGGTAAACTTTTAGTGCCACGACATCATGACATTTCCTAAATTGATATAGCTGGGATCACAAGATCAAATGTTGTTCACCGAGAGAAAACAGAAAATAGGACGCATTGTAACACTGGAAGAGAATTAAGCAAGATTTGTTGAGCACAAGTGAGTCGTAAGTGTGTGACTTAAGATGTACCCCACAAGTCTGGGTACAGACAGAGGTAAACTTTTTAATTAGTTTGAAAGGGGTTGTGATTTTTGCAGTGCAGCAGTAAATTGTACTAACTTTCACCAGGCCGGGCAGATAGTTTTATCCCAACACTTTTGAATTGCACCAAATAAGCAGTTGCCCAGTCCTTTGATTTAATTTAATTGGGGAACTATAAAAAAAAAACAATTAAGAGCCTGAGAGACAAAACTAATGACGGCCGTGAGACAAATACTGTTAATTAATTATGAATCTTTCGAGGCTGTGCTTGGTTAATCTTCTTGAATGAACAATTTTATATCATCTTGATAACAATAATTACCAAAAATTTGCCTCCCTTGAAGGCTTCCCTGTTTATATTTTGATGTTAGTTAATTTTACATATTAGTAATCAACATTTTGATACGAAAACTTGCAAGGGAAACTCATGCGACAAAATTTCATTCATATCTGAAACCGTAAACTGGCCCGGGTTGTTCAATGGATGGATAACGCTATCCACCGGATAAATCACTATGCAGCGGGTAGCGTGGTTTGTTTTGTTAACACTTATCCACTGGATAGTGATTATCTGGTGAATGACGTTATCCAGCCTTTGAACAACCGGGGCCTGGTCTTTAAAATCCATTCAATGAAATTAACCCATTGACTCCCGTGCCGGCCGTAACTGGCCATGACAAGCTTTGGTCTTTCTTCCACTTCTGACGTCATCACTTTTGACCAAACTTGGCATCATCTATCCTCAACTTCTGCAGGAGGAAAAGATCTTTCCAATGATGCCCAGATCAGAGTGATCAGCTTAATGGAGCCGGCATGAGATATGCACAAAAATGCTCAAAAAGATGAGTGAAAAACTCGGAGCAAAATTTCCTGCTACTACGCCTGGCTGCTCCATGGTTAAAATTGGCTGCCTCAATGACCCTTTCTAAGAAGTTTTTTAACCACAAGCAAGCCCGGTAGAAGGTCAATCACTGCAGCAAACGAAAAGGAAAGGAGAAAAAGGAAACGGAAAAAAAACAGTCCAAAAATTGAAAAGCCTAAAAACGTAGGTCACCTTCTTGTCCAAAAACTATCTCATAATTTTAGTCTGCACATGCCCCAGCCAAAATGCTATAAAACGCGATTCTAGTGGCAAGAAGGGCTAGCTGTCATGTTGCAAATGCATTTTTGACCAGATTAAAGCTAACTTGGCTGAGATTTAGCATCAAAAACACCAAAATGTCCAAAAAACCCACTTTTAGCAAAAGCTCAGGGGGTCAATGGATTAAATTTGAAACAGACTGAAAAACTACTTAATGAATGGAATTTCATGCATGAAAGAAAATCTAAAACTTTTGTTTCTTCTGCAAAGTGTAGTATTTACTGAATACATGTAAAACATTAAATAAATGTAAAGTTAAAACTGAAAAATATCAGAAAAAACAAGGCTCACAAAAATAAGCTAGCAGCTCTGGCTTGCAAGTTTGCACATTAGTTACACTCATAGTTGAGACTGTCTGACACTTGGTAATTATATTTACCTGATGGGCCCCTCTCAACAATCTGCCTGGTGGTTTTTTTCTAAGAACAAACTCTTTTCCATTTTTTGCCAAGTAAAATGTTGGATTAGACTGACCTGACCTGCAAAAGGAGAGCAAACTAGCAATAAACACTTAATCTGCTAGTTGAAGTCATGTAACCTTAATAAACCCAGGATTATAAGGAGGGTGGCAATGGGCTTGATAAATGACAGGCGATGACAGCAAAAATTAGCGTTTGACACATGAAAAGTAACTGAAAGACAAATGTGATTTGTGACTTGACAAAAAAAAAACATTTTCATCAGTACTTAACAAAAAACCCACTCTTAAAAATCCTCCATTAGCAATCAAGGGTTACGATAATATTAACTGCATGACAAGTTGCTTAATAGCACAAATGAAATAACCAAATCTGATACTTTCAGCTTAATTACTTTCTGTTGCAAAAATAATATAACCTTTTGTAAGTATGAGCTATATATTCATTTGACAAAACAATTCACAAAACTTTATTGGAAGAGATTCCAGAAAGGTGATCTGAAGTGATAATAATGGCCGCATGGCTGCTGGTCAAGATAACTGGCCAAATGAATTTAGCTTGGTCATACCTTGTTTCAAAAAGGAGAGCTTAACATTGCCTCCTCTTCAAACCAGATGTATGTTTGTTTTGCTTTACTAAAGAAGGATACTAGATCCATGGTGTTTTCCCTTTCTTTGCATTTGCACATCCAGGATATTTTCTCCCTTACATGAGACTTAAGTGTTTATATCATGCAAGCCACACATACAGTACTACTGCAGATAGAGTAACTTATAAAGACAAGTATTTTATCTTTGCCCACGGAATTTAGAAAAATGTTGAGTTTTGCTCTAATAAAAGTAAGTAACATTAGTATCTGACAGCGACAACACAGCAGTCAGACTATTGACAGATTATTATCTTGAGATAAAAGCAAACAGTGACAAATTTAAAACAAAATCACTGATTTATTCAGGAAATGAAAGCCAGTGCTCATCTGAAGGGAAAACTACAACGATCGAAGACCACATAACGTTGGTTTTGCACTCTTTGTGGATTTTAAGAACCACTACATCACATTTGACCTTTAAAAAATCGACCAGGCTAACCAAAACCGAATAATTACAAGACAAATAACTGCAAACACAAAAATCCTCTTATTACGTATTTCAATAAACATAGAATAAACTGGCAAAGACTTGAAAAACTGTTTACCTGTTTGACAGGATATTTTCTCCCTTACGTGAGACTTGTGTTTATATCATGCAAGCCACACATACAGTACTACTGCAGATGGAGTAACTTATAAAAAAAAGAAAAATTGTCTTGATTCATAGGCATCCATCAGTCTCAAGAGACCAAGGATGCACCCTCTGGATGGTAGTTCCTGTACAGCATCAGGTGCGACTGGTCAGGCTGATTCAGGAGTGACAGTCTCTCCCACACTGAGCCTGAGTGGAGGTGAGTTGTAATATAGGGTTAACCTCCAAACTCTCCTTTTCAAAATTTTTGAATAAAGGTGTATGTACATGGATGTATGTATGTATGCCGGTCTGTCCCCTTGGCTTCTGGCCTTCTTTCTCTGTCTCTTTTTTTCATTCTGATGAGCAAGGGTATTTTTGTAAGGAGAGAAGCCATGATGCACAGTCTAGATACTGTATCTCCATGCTGTTCACTCTGTGGCTATCACTTCCCAGGATTTGGTGTAGCACAAATGTGGTCTCCCTGTGGAGTCCTTTCCCTACACTAGCTCTCTGTACAAGGAATCCTGGGGAATCAAGCCATCGTCCATTCTGACTAGATGTCAGAGGCAGTGCAAGCATTTCTGGTTCAGCAGTGTGGACATGCTAAGATTCCAGCTTTCTCCAGGACAGTGTTGTTGGGGCATTTTGTCCTGCCAGGTGCTGTTGATGTGTCAGAGACAGCACATGTGGAAGTGCACATGTCTTGACTATAATGGGTTTGGAACTAACTTGTGTATCCAAGAGGAAATGGACACCTTGAAAATTATTAAATTTAAGGGGGACATACCATTAATTTCAGATTTCAATATGCAAATTGTTAACAGTTCTTGTTCATATCATTTTTAGATCAAACCTCCTCACATATACAGTGTGGTAGATGCTGATAGGCTGATAGTAAACAAGAGCATTGCAACTTAATTTATTTCAATATGATCAAATGTGACTAGTTAACATAACAACAAGAAGAAAGTATAACTGATCAGATCATCACTCAGGCGTTACATGGTCCAATGACAAACTGCTGTTTCCAGCCAGGGCTTGATTCAAGCAAGGGCACATCTGCATGCAGAAAGCATACAATCCCTACATGCCAATAAATTTCACAGAATGACACAATTTTGCTACTTTCTTTCCTTTTGCTTTTTAATTTGAAATGTAGACTGCAGTATGCCCCCCCCTCCCCCCAAGGGAGTACTCATTCAATAAATCTTTAGATGGGAGTGTTACGTATGCCACTACTGCTACCCATAATACTGTTGTTTTAGTTAAATATTAGACCACAAGGTCTGACCTTGATCCAATGTGGTGTAAATGTTTTGAATATGTATCAGGGAGTGTGCTGCTACGGCAATGAAACTCTTAAGCGGCCTTCACACGGCAAACTAAAGTTGGCAAACTCGTGTTGGCAAACTCAAGTTGATGTGTGTGAACGGCACAAAAACAGTCGGCAAACAAGTTGGCAAACTGTTGGCGACAAATAGAACTTGCCTCTATTCTCGCCAACTTTTTCGCCAACTTTTTCGTGTTGGTAAACTCGTATCTGACGTGTGAACGGTTGGCCAACATGTGTTGGTAATTTTCACCCAATCGAAAAGAGCTCTATTCGCGTGATTTATTTGGGTGACACTTCACAAAATGGGGGACGTGAGTCAACACTTTTTAAATTTAATATCAAAGCGGTTCACAATTGTCCGGCTGTTCGGGACGTTTCATCTATGGCTTACAAAGATACTAAAAACAAACAAAACGAAACGGAGGAGCGCGCGGACACACTTGGTTTGGTCCAAACCTTTCTAATTCTCCACCGCTTTCTGGTTCTTCTCTTCTTATCCTCTGTTTCACTGTTTTACGTGATTGAAATTACACTAAAAAGCGGCCATGTTGGAAATTGCCGTGTTTATTATTTGCCACGAGTTTGACGTGTGAAGGAACGAGTTTGCCAACTTTTTGAAGTTTCCCAACACGAGTTTGCCAACTTAAGTGTGCCGTGTGAAGGCCGCTTTACCCTATGGGAGAATCCTTGTTTACCAGTGTACAATATATCCATCATTATTATTCAACAAATTGTAACAATATCCAAATATGGTCATGATGCTCTTGATATCTGTCATCCGTAGGTGACAGATATCCGGCGATATACGTAGCTTCGTACGTGGGAAGAAAAAGTGAAGTGAAAAAATGTCGACAGAAAGGTTTAAAAATGTTACGAGCTTGTAAATCAATTTTGTTATCAATTTGTTGAATAATAAAACAATTATCCTGCGAAATCGCGCGGAATATCGTCTGATTTTAGCCGACTCGGCCTACGGCCTCGTCGGCTAAGTATCAGACAATATTCCGCGCGATTTCGCAGGATAATTGTTAATTACCATGAGCAATTCAGGTTCTGATTAAGCTACAGTACAAATAAATCCGTTCTGAAAATTGTTAGGTCACAGTATGATTAACTCTGCTAGTGAATGTGAGCCTGATATATTGAATACTTTTTGCGAAACACAGGTTTAAAAACTCAAAATTTTACAAAGAATGTGTTATTGAGCTCATTAGCACTTTTGTCACCCAGAAATTTTGCAGTTTGAGAAAGACAATACCTCCTTGAATATTACACCCAAAGAGCTTAACTTTTCTGCCTGGAGTCAATTCATGTATGGCATGTTTTCTTATGTACGCAGATCGAGCTGTATGCAAATGAACAAAAATGTAAACAATGATATCACCATGAATATCCCTCTACTGGACCACGATCAGCTTGCATTGGAACCTTATTCTTGAGGGTCCAACAGGGGGTCTCTGGCATGCTTCACAAACAGAAAAATACAGGATCACGGATATAAAAATTGAGATTTCCTGAATCATGAAAATAAGCAAGTAAGATATTCTTTTTAATAACCTGTTCTTCCAATAGAAAGACTGTTTGAAAACCGTTTAAAGAAAGCAAAATCTTGAAAGGCTACTTAGTCCAAGCTCCATATTGCAAATTGCATACCTAGGTAGTGGGGAGGGACAGGGGGGTCAGAACCTCCCGCCTCCCGTACCCTGCTCTCCCGCTTCCCGTACCTTTATCTCCCGCCTCCCGCCCTTTCCCGTGATGCTCCCGTCCCGTGATTTGAGATCGCCTGCTCGTCTCACTTTTTTTGCAATTAACCTCGTTCCCAGGATCCTCTCTCTACTTCGAGAAAGTACCCTGGTTATGCCTGGTCACGTGTCTGCTAGATTTTAGCAGATTCCAGAGATGTGATTGAAGGGAGGGACGGAGAGTTATAGTTTGTCTTCACTGAGCTCACCTACTGAATCCAGTAGGGAGAGTGGAATTTGTAAAACCCCGTTGCGGATCGGCAAAACTCACAGCGAAGAAATCGTCACATTCGATATTGGAGTTCAATGCGTTCAATGCTCGGCTTAAAGGTTAGCTCCACATTTGGCTCAATTTTTCCTATCGACAGTTGGACGGTCTTGGGAATTTGTGGCGGTGAAAAAATTTGGCAAAGAACTTGGAAATGAAAACCACAACAGTAAATGGACCGCGCGGTGAACTTATAAATTTTATATTTCATTCGGCGAAATGACAACGTATGTAGTTACTCATTCGTTTAGAGTCAAACACGTCATATGTTCGCCCTCAAAGGTAGTTTTGGAAGTTTGACGGTCATTCCCTTCTCTTGCAGCGATAAAATCTACGAAGAATTTGACAACAACGTCTGCACGGCAAATAAGGGCCTTACATGAGCTGGGCTGGTGTCAGTTTCGCCGGGATCTCGACTCGTTTGATAAACGCAACAACAATCAACTCCGCGATTACATGACAACCGGGCCATCCCGGTTAGCTGAGATCTCGGTATCGCGGTGCCGGGATCCCAGCTAACCGGGCTGAGATTTTTCCATGTAATCGCGTTTGCTGGGCCAGCCCGGCTTATTAAGCCAATGAGAGCACAAAATCAAGCTCGCTCCGGTTTCCCACGGTTTATCGCATCAGCCATCCACCGATCAACCGGGCTGGCTCCCGGCCTGAAAGTCATCTCGGCACACCGAAGCAGCCCGGCTCATGTAATCAGGCCTTAAGCTTGATTAATTAAGCAGCTTTATATTTTTTTCGATCGGCAAAATCATAACAGAGGCATTGAGTATTCGTTTAGACTTTGATACGGCCAGTGTTTGGCAGAGACAAGCTTTGAATTTGATTGAATTCATCCAGTCGAAAGTTTGGCGGTCATTCGATTCTCTTGCAGTGTAAAATTTTGTAAACAACTTGACAACGAGATCGGTCGCGCGTTGCAAAATGCATTGGCTTTTGTTTTAAAATTGTTTAGCAGTAAATCCAGTTTTCGGTCAAGAAAGTAGCTCCAAGTTGAATGTTCCCATCGATAATTTCACGGTTATTTAATTCCCTTTGGATGAAAAACTGATTAAATTAATCCGAAGCAGGTTGGTGACGGTTATTTAAAAAGCATCTCATAATCATAGAAGTTCAAGTAGAGCCGAAGCAGCTGGCCAGGCAGGATCTCTGAAAAATAAATTGCTTCCTTTTCAAAATAGAGTCCGTATAGCAGCGCAACATTCACCTCCCTAGAGAGTGTTGACAAAATTGCGTTCAGGACCCACCCTCTGTGCGGCTTGGGTTGGCATGCTTAGAGGCGTTACCAGCCATAACCAAGGTACTTTCTCGAAGTACAGAGAGGACCCTGGGAACGAGGTTTACGGTTAACTTTGCTCATTTGCATTGCAATAAATCTAGCATGTATACGAGGCAATTTCGGGCTATTTTGTAGTTTTAGCCCGAAATTGCCTTGCATCCACGTTGGATTACGTTGTTAAGCAAATGAGAAAAATAAACCGTGAAAAGGGCTATTTGACAGCTTACGCGACACATGCCGCTTGACCGGTATGACCTATATGACGTAATCACTGTAAACAGGTTTACTATTGACCAGAAGTAAGCCTGTTTTTCAGCCCAAGTGCAAATTTTCGTTTGCTCGTTTGCTCGGAAGTCTCAATAGTGACTGAAAAGACGTTAAATGAAAGTCAAATATAATTTGGGTTGATGTTTTTGAAAGTATTCTAACGCATTGTTGAATTAAAATAGTTAGCATTTCGCATTTCTCTCCCGCTTCCCGCCCTCTTAGAACTCCCGCTTCCCGCCCTTTCCTCTCCCGCCTCCCGCCCCCTAATCTCCCGGGCTCCCGCCCCCCTGTCCCCCCCCCACCTAGGTAAGTCACTCTTGATAGACGACTCTAACCATTTGGAGGACTTGCGTCTCAAAACTACGCTTTGACGCTTAAAGAACGAGGAATGCACAATACCCTGTCCTTGTTATCACGGCGTACCGCGTACCGTGTAGCCAGCCCATAATAAACATTGCTTCATCATTTTAATTATTTTCTGCGTACCGCGTAGCTAGCTACGAAGAAGTTAGTTTAAGTGGCAGGGTATTCTGCAGTTAAGCCAGGGCCCGTCCCGGGACCCATGCCAGGCTAAGTTCCAGAGTGAAAGTGTGCTCTGGTTTATTAGCCCGAAGATCGGGTTATCCAGTTTGCAGTTTATAGCTCTCGATAGAGTGCAATTAGCAGTCTGTAGTTCGCATTCTATGTTTTGCACTGATTGTTTATGTCACATGCAGCCCAGTTTTTTGGAGAAGATCAGCGATCGCGATCATCTCCCAAAAACTCGGAGATCGATCTTACACATTAAGCACTGCTCCAACAGTTGCATGAAATTAACACAAACCTGTACTGCAGAACAGTCCATTCTCCATGATTTCTGGGAAAACCTGGCAAGTTTCGCATGAGATAATCCTGAAGGGCATCGTCATCAAACTTATGCTCCGGACGAACCCTCGACAGTTCCTCCGCCATGTTTTTCTTCTCATTGATTCGTTCCCAGTCGCCTCACGAGCGCAAGGGGAGATTAGGAATTGTTCCATACACCAGGGTAAATATTCTTCCCCAGCCACCTCCCACAGTAGGGCGATGTTGAGTTAGTTTCAAAACAATGATTTGAGCAGCAGTACAGCCCATAACCATGACATGGTATTAATCTGCTGGTATCCCATTTCACTCTGTAACACAGGTGAACATTCAAACATTAAATAAATATTGACTGGACAAGACCAGGACAAAGTCAAAGCAACGTGACAATGCACCAAAACAATAAAGCTTATGACTTGCACATGTTCATATTTTGAACAAACCATCTTTTTTGCAGGAGCACGTGGTAAGCTTCAATGAATTCACAGTGTCACCAAAGTACAAATTTCCACTTCAAATGCTATTATTATTTTTATCTTTATTACTATATTTTTATTTAAATTTTTTTAGAGTTTTTCTGGGTGGCCTGTTGTAAGGGAACTTGTTCCTGTTTTTGGCCTTCCCCTCAGCTTTATGTATGTGTACAGTTTGTTGAGAAAATGATTAAAGTAAAGTAAAGTAAAGTTAGTAAAGTAACTAGTTCACGTTGTCACTCTGAATCAGAAAAACTTCAAAGAAACCTTCAATTGTCACATTGATTTTAATTTTCTGAGAATGCATGCCTAGACTCCAAATTTTTAGAAAGAAACAACTTTGCTGTTTTGATAATAACAGTCTCTGAATAACTTTTTGAATGCTTATGTCCAGCACATTAATTTACACTCTGTTTGAAACCTGGCTTATTGCCCCAAGCTATAAATCTGAAATGAAACACCTCCAAAAATGCATTCAGCAAATGTGACTATAATTTAAAAATTTAATAGAAATAAAAAGTACTCAAAACCAATTATCAAAGGTGTCTTTAAGGGTTCTTTGAGTTTTAGAAAGAGTTTATTTTTCAGTTCTTTTAACTGAATTTTTTTAATATGTTTTTCAAGCATACACAAAAACAAATAAAAATTGCAATAGATCAGTGGGGGATCCAGACTTTGAGCCAAGGAGGGAGCACAGTTTTATTTTACTTGCCCAGCCGGCTTTTCTTCCTTCAGTGATTTCTTCTTTTTTCACCCAAAATAATGAGGGCCTGGGCCCTTTCCCTAGCTCTGCCTCTGTAGATGCAAGCTCACTAAAAGCAATGCAGCTCCACTAGTCACAGGGTGAGTGGAATGCAATTCAACAGGCAGTCAGACAACTTCGAAGTGCATGCTCAGCCAATTAATAAATGATGGTACTCTCTTGACCAAAACTACAAAATTCATGAATATATATATATACCTCTTACTAGCCAATTTTGAGGAATGTACTGTAAGTGACAGAAAGATTTATGGCCCAAGCACAAAGTGATCTGTAACTTACACTACTGACCAAGAGGATGAGGTTTACAAGATATTCATTATATCTCAACTGTGTCTGATGGATGTGGGAATGATTTCTATATTCACAGATCAGCTTCAAATTTCTGACACAGCTTGAAAACAAAACAAGTCAAGTCAACTCTTCAGTTAATGTTAGCAAGTTTTAAGACAATTTCAGAAGTAAACAATGATGCAACTTTCACTTGCTATAAAAGTTAAGAATAATCAGTGATAAAAAACGAAGCTTGGCAACAACAACAGCTTCAAAGTTTAGCAACACACACAATAGAATACAGCCCACTAAATTGACCAATCACAATGCGCATACTGAGAGATATAATAAGATTGGTTGTAAGCAGGTTAGTTGGACAGTACCCCCATCCTGCACAACAAGCTATTTCTTGCACTGATGAAGTCAAAAAGATTTCTTTACTCATGCTGCATCTTAGAGAAGTATCCTGAAGTGTTACAATGCATTTCAATAACACTAGAAATTTGAAATTACAAAAGTGCTATTGGGTGCTGGTTACTATGACAACCAACAATCCATGAGAACAAGAAACAAACATCAAAATTCAACAACTCATTAATTAAAAGTAAACTTCTGTTTCCTTGGAGGTCCAGTTAGGCAGTAAAACACAAAACAATTGATTGAGCAAATTAAAAGAGATCCTAAACTGGGAAGCACATTACAAAGTTCAAGTGTTATTGAAAAAAAATTTAACGGCACAGCAAAATGTTTCTTTCTCGAGACAAAGGTAATCAATTTTGATGAATTGGACGGTTGTGGACCTTCCAACATAAATCTTGCCATCTTTGCTTGCTCCTTTGATTTTTGCCAGTCTTCATAAACATTCCCCTCTATTAACTATACTGCACCAGTTGGAAGAGTGGGCTTCTCCTGGTCTCTGCCAATGCTTTGGCTCCCTCCCATGTGAATTGGAAGGTACTGGTGGACATCCTATGCTCCCCAGGGGTGATAAAGGCTGATTATGATGACTTAAAATAATAAGTTTAAAGCACCACCTTGCTATGGATGCTTTTATCCTTAAAACACCCATATTTGTTTTTTTTTTTGTAAGGCTGAATTCTGAAGGTGACAGTTGAAAAAACCTTTTTTTCACAAAGAAGTAACATTCCTTGGGCAACTGAATTTCTGTTTATTAAAGATGTTTTGCAAACACAGAAATATTAAAGATGACTTCCCATCCACACTGTGCATTCTCAGCGCCCTAATGTTTATAAACATTATAACAGCTCACTTGATGAAAAGCGAATTGATGTTATTCGTTAAAACCCACAAACCTTTGAGGCCTTCCAACAGCTTCATTGATTTTTAGAGCTGCAAAGTTGTTAGTGATATAAGAACAAAGTGTAAAGCTTCTGCGACATCACATCCATGATGGCAGTTGTTTTGAAACTTTGAATTTACTTCACGTATGTAGCTGCAAAATGTTTACATACTGTTATGTCTTATATGAAACAAAAAAAACACAGACTCTTTTGAGACATCAATATTAATTGTTACATTATATTTATGGAAAATAATACTGCCATGTGGAAATGAAGTTTGTACTTCTGCTAAAGAAATGCTCTGTAAAAATTAAATCAAAATTTGTGAAGTAAGTTTATACCACAGCATTCTCTTCAAAAAATTGTGCATTGCTTTCAAATTGTCAATACAGCAAATCCACAAAAATGTTTCAATGATTTTGACAATGTGTCTTTCACACTTGAACAGTTTTCTTTTTGGCACCACACAACAATTGAAGGACCAATACTCAAGGGAATACCCTGTAGAAACAAACCAGATGTGAAATATATATAACTAAAGCTTTAATATTGGTCTCAAACAGAGCATAACATGTCAAAAATCAAAGTAATGTGAACATCAGAATGGCTGTCTATAATACATATGTTTTGTTCAACAAACTGGATATTCAACTAAGCATATTTCCATTTATCTACAATCAACACTGAAAAAACGAAACTAAACAACGTCAAGTACATACTTCTGTAATAACATAAGAGCAGCTAGTCCTGTCTGGAGTATAGCAAAAAATGTATTTTTCCCTCTTCTTCTACTAATGACAAAAATTAATATAAGTCTATGATCATGAAAAGTTGGAGTCTCAAATCAGATTGGATTACCACAAGTGGCTTAGGAGAAAAAAAAACACATGGGCGACTAATGGAATTCCCTCTCAAGTGACATCCTTAAATCAAGTCAACACCCTTCCTCTCTAGACACCAGTCATGCTTTAAGTCTTAGGTATGCAAGTGTCAATAAACAAAGCAAAAAGAAACAAATATCACTATAACTGTAGAAAAAAGTCATAGATAAGAACATGTCAGCCCCACAAACAGCAACAAATCTCTTTTTCTGGAAAATTCAAATTGAGGATTATTCTACTACATCAACAGATGGAGATGTTATCTGGATAAGCTAAAGAAAGCGAAGAATCGAAAGTGTATTGAATATTATTGGATCTAAATTTTCTAATTTTCTTAATGGAGTCAGCTTTTCAACTGAGACATAAATCTAGCTTTACAATGCAAAATCACAATAGCAATTAAAAGAAATGACATTATTTCATATATTTTACCTATTTACAATCCGTTTGAAGGTGCGGTTCTTTGATATCAGTTTACTTGTTCCTTTGTTTCAAAGTAAAATGTCTCATCTAGTGTAAGCACTTAAGCATGCAATTTACAATTTCACTTCTTTACAAAAACCCATAAACAGAATGCATCATGCCATTTTTCAAGCAAAATCAAGTTACTGTACATTGTCAATCCGCGTACTTTATCTCTCCTGATGCTAAACACACGGTAAAGTTACTTGAGGCAAGACGCCTTCTTTCTAAGATGGCCCTTAGCAATCACGCGATTTGAAAATTAATTCCCACCGTGAACTCTTGGTCTGAAAAGCTTAGGAAATTGAGTTCTTTCCAAGGCACCATGCCGTGATAAAGCAAAATGCCATCTTGGAGCTCTTTATCATGTGGTGTAAATTTAATTTACCGCGCTGTTTTTGGCATCAAGGACATAAATCTTACATCTCTTGTATGGCGCTAGTAACTTTACAGACGATTTTCATACCGGCGTGTTTGTTCCGTGGCTGAACACTTTCTGCACTACAGAGGAGTAAAACTTTCTCCACACATTAATGGTTTTACTTGACCAAATCCAAAATCCTGATGTTATCCCGACGATCAAGAACATTAAGTATTTAACCATAAAGACGGTGAAATCCGGTTTGTCATGAGCTATAGGGTATTTGGGACAATCTATGTCTTTCATATCATCGATGCAGGCTTGTTGGTGCTTCCAACCTTCAAACCAAGATTGCTGCCATTTTTCTCGATTTGCCTGCTCGTAAAATAAACAGCCGATTACCGAGATTGCTGGAAGGGTGTATAGGATAGAGAACACTCCAATTCGAATCATTAGTTTTTCGATTTTCTCTCTCTTGCTATAATCATCTTTTAAAACGGATCTCACTCGAAAAAGCGATACAAATCCCGCCAGAAGAAACGTAGCCCCAACAAAAAAGTAAACGAACAAAGGGGCCAAAACGTATCCTCGCAGTGCATTTAAATCTGAAAGTCCAACAAAACAGACGCCGCTTAGTTCGTCGCCATCAACTTTTGTCATCAATAAAATGGCAATTGTTTTGACCGCAGGAATCGCCCAGGCTGCGAGGTGGAAAAATTGAGCATTTGCTTCGATAGCTTCATGCCCCCATTTTAGTCCAGCCGCCAGGAACCAAGTGAGCGTTAAAATAACCCACCAGATCGAGGAAGCCATGCTGAAGAAATAAAGCAGCATAAATATTACAGTACATCCCTCGTGCTTAGTTCCTTGGACAAGGACTGAAAAGCCAGTTTTGGATTCGGTGCAAGATAAAGAGTCTCCAGCAGCGAAGCCAATAATGAAAGCAACAGAAATCATGAAGTAACAACCCGAGAGGAAAATAATCGGCCTTTCTGGGTATCGAAATCTTCTCATGTCAATGATGAAAGTCAAAATCGTGAAGAGGGTTGAAATGCAACAGAGAATTGCCCATATTCCAGTCCAGAGACGGGCAATTTTTCTTTCCTTGTCATCGAAATAAATGTTTTCACACGTTGCCGCACATTTCTTCTTGCCGAAAAACATGTAATGATCGTTATCAATTTGTTGCTCTTCTGGACATCGAAACGGCACTAAACTCCTGTCAAGTGCTTCAGCAGTAGCGTTCACTCCTGGCCTTTCTGGTTCCTTTGTAGGCAATCCTCGGCCATTTCCGCTCGTTATGTTCTCGCCAACACAGATTTCGTCGCCCAATTTAGGAAACTTCTCGCAACGCAAGGACTCTGGCCATGTAAAACCAAAACGTTTCATGAGTTCTTCGCATCCATTTCTCGCGCTCTCACAAAGGGAACGACATGGAGGTACAGGGATCGCAAGGACTGTACAGATGGGAGCGTAAACCGAACATAAAAAGAACGCCAAGTCCTTGGAACACTCAACTTTCACCAGTGGGAAAACTGATGCACTTCGAGAGCAGCTTCCTCTTGTGTTCTATGCCTCAACATATTTGGAAATAAAGTAGTGTTGTACTGTAGACCTGTGCAAAGAGGTATTGTCACTAATTCACACTTTTGGCACAAGCAGGGAAATAAACAAACCCCAAAGATCACGACGGGGAGCAGTAATCGAGCAAAACTTGAACTATATGCTTCTGTGATCATTTTGACTCTGGCTACAACACTAAAGGAATTCGAATCTCTGCAATTCCACAAAGAACGCCAACCTTTTCAACTCCTAGCTCGGGTTTGTAATGGCCGACCATGCATGACTGAAATGAAGTGTCAACGAAAATTAGCATACTCAGCGCGCAAACTATGATTGGCTAGTGGCAGACGAAAACAATAATCACAACACAAAACAAGTTCTGATTGGACAGAATTAGACGATCTATCTAATTAAGAGTCAAACAACGGCTCCATGTTAAAGGTCACCGGATATTCGATCGGTTCCTCCGAAATAGCTTTGAAAGCTTTATGGTGTACTTTTCAAATGTGGAATTTACACGCAAAAGCGGCTTACTATTGAGTCAGCTTTTGAATATTTAGTAACGCGCACTTTGGAATAAACAATAAATGCGGAAAACAATAAAGTGGGTATACTTTAGATCTTTCAAAGAGATGTTTCGAAACACCAGCAAGCGAACCCCTTGCTGTTTTGTCATTATGAATAACCTATGGGGCATCTGGAATGCATTTCGTTTTGACGCCTTTTGGCCAAGGAATTGGAAGCCTGCGATATTAAACTCTGCGGGGAGTCAATTGCTTTGAGCGGTGTATTACGGTTTACATTTGTAAAACCCCTTGTCTAGAGTAAACAAAAAGTTCCTAAGATCCTTTGTATTAACGAAGATAAACCAGAAATCAGATAACCGGTTCATTTCCTCGGGGATGTTTTTTTCTATGAAGTTTCCTGAGGTTGGGGCGTTCTTTACATTCTTAAACGTACCGTTTTCTTTAGCTTTCTTTGTCCATAATTTTTGACTGATTTATTTTTATGATTTTTTTTCCAAATAAAGAGGGTGTTTTTATTGGCCTTGCAAAAATCTTCGCCCACTTGATAATTGTGTAAACATAGTGACAAGATATAGGCTTAAAATATAAACCAAGTATTTTAGTAGAAAACTCTGTCATGGTAATATGACCGTATGAAACGGATAGTAGGCGGCAGATAAGATATGAGCGGTACGCAGTCCAGACAGCCTGAAAATCTTAGGTCTTCGATGTTCCTGCTTTGATGAAATATAGGCACACAAGGCATACAAGAGTTACTTTTTTGGTGTGAATTTTTCAGTACACTTAGGTGTTCGTAGTTTTATGAGTTTTAACGTAAAATCATTAATTTATGGTGGCCTCGATATCAAAACCGAAGAACAACTGACCATGAAAGATAGTTTACCCAGAAGCCTTCTCTTTCTCTACCTGATTACAGGCTCCATGACGTTCAGCTGCCTTGCTGGAAACAGTTCCATTGCAGTTCTGACAAAAGCTACTTATTGAATTTTTACTTCCTTGTTAAAATAAAACGTTAGGCTTGATGTCGCATTTCTTAATTTCACCAAAAATCTTAGCTGCCAGACAAACCTTTTTTTAAATACTTAGCTCCTGCTATTAACAGTCTACGTCATAAATTCTAATTTTGTTTTTGGCAGTTTCGGAAAGTTTTCATCTTTCTTTCCTTATTGTTCACGCTTATTTTCGCTGATTTCAATTTCGCGAAAATGGGACGGGGGTGGATATCGCGAACTGGCCAGAAATAACCAAAAATTGTCAACATACTTTCATCAATAAAAGAGGTAGTCTCGGAATAGACGCAGTCACTTTTCCACAATAACAGGAAACAGTAGCAAAACGTATGTTGCAAAAGGAAACTGAAAGCAGTTTCACGTGGTCATTTACGTAATTACAACAAAGGAGAGCTATACACTGAACAGAGAACACGACACCGTCTATTTGTGCTTACAGGACATACATTGTCAGTTTCTTCAAATGGATTCTTTCCCATTCGCCCACTGTAAGTCACGTGGTTGTGAAGGCTTACCATCAATTTTGATTTAAATACTGTTATGAAGCGCTTTCGATTGATATACACATGTTATTTGCCGGCTGCATGGGTGGGGGGTCTGTTATAGTGAAAAACTGTGACGGAGGTCTTGAAAATGCTGCCCGATGCCTCGGCCATCATTTTCAAACCCGAGGTCAGTTTTTTACTACACGGACCACCTCAAGCCTAAGCCGGAAAATATCACGTTTATTTTTTCCTGCAGTAAATTGGTTTTAATTACAACCATAAACTGAATAACAGAAAACGAGGACATTCGTTGAGTGAATTCCACAGAAATTCAGCAACTCGACTGAAATAAGCTCACTTTTTTTGCTTTGACTTTCACAGGGAGAGAAAAAGAGGGCCACACAGGATTACACGCCATTACAGCACCAAGCTACAAACTGAACAAACTCTCACAACTTCAATGCACTCAATTGAATTTACTTCCTGACTTTCCTTGCCACTTTAAAGTGAATAGAGATATACTTGCGTTGATTAATCGTGAATGGAAGCGTAAAGAAAGGCAAACGATTGATGATCATTGCTAATTTTTCGGAGTGAATTTAGGAGCGGTCCGCATAGGTCCAAAGTACTTCAGCGTGTAAGAACAAACACGAAGACCACGTGGGTTCCGCGAGTTGAACGTGTCTAAAACCCGAAGGGGCGAAATGACCAAATAGCTCAGCAGGCTAAGAGTCTGTATGTGGGATACTGATGTATTTTTGAAGTGCACTGTGTTCGTTTGCAGGTGTAAGAATCGCAATGACGACCATTTTGTTAAAAGAATATATAACCGAGTTTCATTGGATATCTCAGAATCGTCATTAATTTGTTAAGTTTGTTGAGTGGGCAAGTGCGGGACGCGGGGAGTATCGTGTGAAGTGAATCTTGTGCCATCACATCCCTGCCCCTGGATCAATACCTCACAATCGAGAGCAAGGCCATGTGGTCTCGCTCGAGCATGGAGTTAGAAGGATTCGAGGCCCTACGCAACGTGACCCAAACTGTCCACTTCTCACTTCCAGTGTCTGGGAATCGCACAGAAACCTTGTTTCCAGCATGTGCAGGCTATTTCGAGTCCCCCTGCATTGGTATACCAGCGCCCAAAATGTCCGCGATTGAGCGTCGAAGCATGCTATTTATCCGTACATTTGGCGAGGAAAATCAAAGGAATGGAAATTACCGATAAGAAAATTTCGGAAATTTGGATTTTCCTCGTGAGGCTGTCCTCTTTCCTAGCAATTCGGGAAGACGCGATTGTATTTGCCACTGGAAATGTCAGGAAACGCAAACTAGACTATTTGCTCAATTTCCCCATTTTCTCGATGTTGTCCTCTATCATGATGGAGGTTGGGCACAGCAGCCATGTTGCATGCCAGGAACAATCAAAATGTTTTGCTTATAGAAAGAACATCTTTTTTTCCATAGGAAAAAGAATTTATTGTTCTTGAAATGCAACATGGCTGCCGTGCAAAACCTCTATTCAATACGGCTTTTAAGAAAATGCTATGCAATTTGCCACTGGAAATATCTAGAAATTCAAACCGTAATTTTTGGTCCAGAGAAAAGCGCACTTTGTATTAACGATTCTCGCGCGCATGGATTTGACCTTTGAGGCACCATTTCACACTTCCCAGGATCTTGAACACTTGTTGGTCTTCAAACTATTTGTGCAGAAAACTTTTGAGGGGTGAGAGACTTTCGGAAACCTCTAACACGTAGCTCCCGTCCGTTAATGGAATAGTTGCCCAGGGAAAACTTGGTGAGTCATTCGATAACAGGCTTGTCATGGGGGTGGGAAAGTTACTGATAATTCAGAAAAGACTCGTATTGTAATAATGCACACCACACTTTATAAGCAAACAGAGTTGCAAACCAAAAGATTATCATACACTTCGATACTATGACAAATCTGTCACTAAGTTTTAGACAGGATTAAGTGCAATTTAAAGAGAATACACAACGCATTGAAAACATAGCATTAGTTACTGGCTGACTTGACCGCGTAGTTTTACAAGCAACTACAGGTTAAAAAATAAACTGCAGCATCGTTTGTCACTGTGCTCTCCGCACAATATGTTTTCTCAGTCACGATCTCAATAGTGACAAACGTATTTTGCTAGCATCAATGACGTGTAAGCCATCTTAAACTATTGATGATTCTTAGAATAATTGGTCAGTTAGGTAAAGTAACTCATCAACTGGTATTTGTGCGAAACCTAGTTGTTCAGCTGTTTTAAGTAAATATAGTAGCTTCTACTACCCATTTTTATTCTAATTTTCGTGCATTATTGTATTAACTTAAACAAGGGGTTAAAATATTTGCCAATCCCCTCGTTGAGATTCTTAGTTCTTCTTCTTCTTTCCATCCTGTATAATGATATCAATTAATAAAAACATTAGTGACATCCAGGTTTCATCCATTAGTTTTGAAGCCGGTATGTTCAATTCAGTAATTTTATTTAACACAACTTTATCTTAACTTGATGTCTAAACGAAGTCCAAATATTAAAAATTGAAGTTAATCTTGTGTTGTAAAAAATAGTTGGATACATTTTAAAAATATTTGCACAATTAATTTCAGCATATGTACTTAATTATATTTCCTTTGTTGTGTCCCCAATTATCAGCAATGCTAAATACCCTCAGACACTTTGTTGTTGTTGCTGTTGTTGTTATTGTGTTTTTATAAAGTATCGAATTAGAGGCACTTGACAAAGAGTCAGAGAAATAAACAGACTCACCTTGTTTTGAGCAAGGAGTATCATTAACCTGCGGAAAATCTCTATGAAGTCCAAAAACAAGTCCACCGAGTGCCTTTAAATAGAGAAATCATATTATTACCCGATACGCTCAACATGCCTCAACAAACAAAGATGGAAACATAGGAAATAAGCCTGGATGATGCGTTACAGTCTTTCCCGTAAAACCTTGAACACCTGAGAAAATTTCTGGAATGTTTATTGTTTCGCGACCAATCAGAGGCGAGATGAAACCGCAAAAGATAACCGCCAAACCGCACCATTAGTCGCGACTTGATTTGAAACAACGAGCTAGCTTACCGCCTCTCCCCATTCCCTCCTCGTTTCTTTCCCTAATTTGAACAATATTAACTGAGGTCCGCGCGCGGAGGATTTCAGGAACAACAACCGACTACTCGTAGTCTACGGTTTTACGGAAAAGGCTGTAAGCGGCAAGCTATCTTACCAGACAAAGTCTTTGTCTCCTTGCTTGTGCTTGTGCACAATCAGCTGAGTGTCGTACAGCACAAAGAAACAGAACAACAGCAAACCACCATACAACTGAACCTAATTTAATACACATAAAATATCATGATTTATCTTCATTTTTAAACCCAAGCAAAAAAGTTTCTATGTCTGCATGGCCAAACCTGAATAAAAAAATGTCTGACGTCTCAAAAGTTTAGACCAGGAATGCTTTTGATGTTTTTCTTGTCCGACAGACTACTATGCACATTTTAACAATAGACCAATATAGATACATTAAAATTCAGCCTAAAACAATAGGGATCAATATCAGTATCTGGGAAACTGCCCACCAACCCCTCCCCTAACCCACCAGTAACATGTTGGGTTAGGGGAGGGGTAGGTGCGCAGTTGCCCAGATACTGATATTGATCCAACAATATACTTCAGTACGAGGCTTTGGGGAATAACAAGAGTATGTGGGGTTTATTCCCCAGCGCCTCGTACTAAGGTCTATTGTGTTAAGCTGAATTTAATATATCGAAATTAATCTATATGAAGACACAAAAACGTTACCATAAGGCTTTTGTAAGAACAACATTGCATTTTAGCTTGGCTCTAAACAGTTTCCAGCACTCTCCCAACCTCGTTCCCAGGGTCTCTCATCTTACCGTCCCCTAGGGCTAGGGCGAGCGAGAGGATGAGACACCCTGGGAATGAGGTTGGCACTCTCCAAGATGTAGATTTTGATGGGTCATTCTAACCTCTATAACTCAAAATAAGCTTGGAGACCCCCAGTTTTTATTATCGAATTGTGATAAGCATGATAAGATGCAACATTTTACAAAGTTTACAAAAATTCTGTGAAGAGAGTTCAGAACAACCCTGAATTTTCGAAAATTTAAGGTGGTTCTGCATCCTCTTTACATATGTTGTTCAAGCAAACTCAGTAAAACTGGATCATAAAAAATAGGGGTCACTGAGCTAGTTTGTGAGTTATAAGTGCTTAATTTAATAGGTTGTATTATTGCTATGGCAACCTGTTACATAAAAGAATGACTGGAACTTGTTTACCAATGATTGGGCATTTAGGTGATACCATTATTGTAGTATCACTTGATAAACAGTGGTAGTATACACCCTTCAAAGTATAGCTGTTAGAAAAGTGCCAGAAACTGTTGCCAGGCTCCTAAGTTTTGAATTTTTTTCTATTCTATTTTATAGTGTCCACAATTAGCTAGTAGCTAAATACCTTGACACTTAAATAAAGTTTATGTATGTATGTATGTGACTGATAAAATATGGCCATGATTTGAAAGTTTTGCAGGACTCTTCCATGGAACAAACCTACGTGCTTCAACAAAGGGTAATTAGAAATGTCATTTGAAACTATTTTAAAAATGGTGTTAACACATGAGCATCGTTGCAAATAATGATACAAATGTTATAACTAGATCATATGAAAATGAACAAAACAAACAAACAAAGGCCTGTTTGAAAACTACTCACATGTTAGATAAACGATTAAAACTTAAGTCTGGGCTGTTAACTCCCCGGGCTCCGCCCCGAGGTCCAACCCCTTACCCTTTTATATACCATTTTGGCAGAAAAGGTACCCCTTTTATATACCTTTTATTGAAAAAAGGTACCCCTTTCACATACCTTCTTTAGGAAGTCTTGTTCTCAATTTCATGTAGTGCTTAATAAATAAACTGATACAGCCGTAAGGGGCGTCTATTCGAAATATTATAATTAAAGGCCCTTTTAAATGCCTAAATTACCGATTTCCCTACACTTTTATATACCTCACCTTGTGAAATCCCTACCCTTTTATATACCTGAAGCCTGAAAAAGGTACCCCTTTTGGGCAGAGCCTCTCCATATAGGCCATTATAGGGAGTATCCCCCTCCCCCTCCGGGGTTAACTCCAAAGGATAAAGGGTTGGAACAAAGGATGTATACAACAACAACAGTAATAACATTTCACAAATGAAAATATTTATGTAAGACACGGCTACTGTTTGACACAATCATGTCAAACAACATGGTTGCATGTTAAAAGCCGGGAAGAGTATGAACCACGTCTGTATTATCAATTTACAGTGGATACTGAGTGGAATGCTACAGGTCAGGCCCCGGTTGTTCGAAAAGTGGATAACGCTAACCACTGGATAAATCACTATCCAGCGGATAGCGTGGTTTGTTTTGTCAACACTTATCCACTTGATAGCGATTTATCCGTTGGATAGAGTTATCCAGCCTATGAACAACCGGGGCCAGGTCCTTTTAAAAACTGCTTCTTGTTATACAATAAAGTAATGCTAAATTAAGTTACCTTGAAAATGAATTGTGCCCCAATAAACAGATTGACCAAGGAAAGGAGACAGAGCATACTCAGCCCTGACATCAGAGTGCCTAAATAAAATAACAGAGCTTGTTTTGCAAAATGTGAGTTCCAATTCAAGCCAAGAATTATCAGAAGCTAAGTCTTCTACACTTAGCAAATGAGAAAATGGACTTGGAGTTGGTTGGTTTCTTAACTGTTTAAGAGAGAGTCTTTGGAGAGCAGTCACCAAAGTAAAAGAATGTTTGGTTGGTGACAGATGTGGATTTGAAAACTTTGGAATGGTTGGCTTGAATGGAGTGGGGGAAATTGCTAGTGTGCAAGGTGAGGGGCCAGTAGAATGAAAATCTCAGGGGAATGAAATAGTGTTAAAACTTGTTTTTATAACATTTCCTTAACCTAACAGCCCTGACCAATACAGAGTTAATTTCAATTGTTCATATCCCTCAGCTATGCTTCTGGCAATACATTTTCAACAGACATCGCAAATTAAAATTCACTGTGACACAATGTTCGTGGCTCATGCTTGGAAGAAATCCAGAAGAAAATGTACAGATCACAAAGTAGCAAAAAGCACCTTGACAGGAATTTGAGACAGGGCTAACCCAAAGTAAAGAGGGTCTGGATGGAGCTAACTAAAAACAGACAAATGGCAAAGAAAGAATTAAATGACAACTAACAAATATCCGAAAATTCAACTGACAACTGATAAGTAGAGAAAATTTTAACTGACAACTGACATTTGCAACCCCCAACCAGACTCTCAGTAAAGACTAGATACATGTATGTGTACTATTTTTCATGTGTCAAGTGTTCGATGTGCATTATGCAACCTTTTCTGTGGCAAAAAAAGAAGTTAAACTTAAAAAGCCCTATTTTGTCTACACATACTATGCTTGCAACCATCATAAGGTCATTTTAAAAGTTCAGATCTGTGTTACATGAAAAGTTGCTGACACTGATATCAGTCAAACCTGTCTATGGTACATGTGTGAAGCAGTTTTCACAAATGAGTTCAAAAAGTGAAGCTAACTTCCACTGTACAAAGTTAGAAATTAATGTCCAGGTAGTTTATTTTGTGTTTTGATCTAGAGAGTTACTGCCTTTTAGATTGTTAGCTGTAAAAGCAAGCACAGTCTAGGGATTCAGGTAACTCTAAAAGGGAAATTCAATCTACTTCTTTAGTTTGGGCTGTCAGCTTACAGCAAATGTCTAATAACTGATATATTTCTTACAAACTTATCTGAAAACAAAGATTAACAATATTATTGTGGCACCATTGCATCACATTAGATTATGTCTCAGAAAGAACCTAGTAAATGACTTCTTTGACTAGCAAAGCTGCCTGCTCATCTTGGAGAATACATTTATTAATCTGTAACAGAAAGAACTATGTACATAGCTACACAGGTCTTACCTCCTAAGTAGAGAAAGGCTCTTTGCTCCGCCCACAAAGCACATAGAGTGAAACACACAAATATCAATGTGGTAGCAAAGAAGGCAGTCGGGATGATGCTGAATGAGGGAAAAAAAATTCAGCAAAATAGATCACATAGCAACCAATATATATACCTCCAACTCCTCACTCTTGGCCACTTGTCTGTGCTATCTTTGCCACAATTAAGTGTGACAACAATGATATATAAAACAACAATATTTTTTGTATCTGACATTGGGGTTAGCTATTAAATATTTATTATATATCCACACCAATGAAACACCAGGTGATTACATGTAAACATATCACATGAGTTTGTACAACACATGCAACTTGCTGACCAAGGTAATCGATGCATGTACAATAGGAAATTGAGCAATTGCAAGCAGAGATTCCCTCCCATATCTCGCAGAGCAGTAGGAGTTCTAAAGGAATCCCTGTACTCGCAGGGTAAACTATTTCATGTGGATATTTCAAAAATATATTCCCGCCATGTACTTTTTGTTTGAGAACCTAACATATACTTATGCTTGCTTGATGTGAACAGTTGACCTAAGACATCCTTTCTACATGTTATTCCTTAAAAATTACAGAGATTGCTTACCTTGCATCAATTTGTATCACAACATCCATGATAGGGCCAAGACCCAACCCTGAAATAATCATGTAACCAACTTAAGTTTTCTACCTATTGCATCAATATAAACCACCTATTAAGGCTACACTGAAGGTCGTCCTTCCTAGCCACATGTAATGCTTCCCAAAGGATAATGTACATGTAGAACATTAGGCAGGTCATCTGACAGGATGCGGTTGTGCAGATCTGCATAATTTGCTAACATCCACATCCTCTGCACAATTTGAGCTTTTTTTCCACACAGAACAGAAAACGTGTTTCATACTAGTGATAAAACAGCTGCTCGACATCCCCACAAGTAAACATTCCAAAGAGATTGATTATTTTGAAGTAGTTTTTCTCCTAAAACAGTGATGAAAATATGCATGCCATTTGGGTTTGTGACAAATTTTTAACCTCCAGGAGCTCCATCCATCTTTTGGCAAGCCTTATAGACAGTGCATTATAGACAGCGGTACAGACAGCCTTCAGCAGTATCCTCTTATACTGATTACTTATTAACTTGTGGGACAGATAATCATTTAAAAACAATTCATCACGACTTGAGTCATTCGAAAATTCAAACAGCTCGTCAATTTTGTGACTTTCATGATCAGTGTCTTCTTTTTCGTTTTCGGCAATCGAGTATGGTTAAACCTGTATGAGCAGGCACTTTCGGTAAATGAGCTGAGAGACTTCTATAATTACAGGTAGCTTCAGTTTATAAAAGCGTTCGTGCGAGAATTTATTCAATGTAGAGCATTTCTGCGATAAGATATTGAGTAGTTAGGTCAGAATTCAAAGAATAACTAACTTGACACAGTACAAGCGACCATGAAACGGCCTAAAACGCCTGATGTTCAAAACCCAGGGGGGTGGGAACTCTTATATGCAAAGGTTGACAAATTTTCCTCGTCTCGGGTACAAATCAAGGATTCTGGTCTCACTTACGGTGATGACGAGGGAACATCACCGTTTTTATCTGTCAAAGTATTGTTTAGGGTGCACTACAAGAAATAATAATTAAAAGAAGCATTCCTATTTATTAATTTCTCGCTTTTCAGGCTTGATTTCTGCTGATCTCTCGATTACGCGAGTCGGGTCTACAAGTACCCATGGGATCCTCTCTTGAACAATAGCTAGTAATCAAACCTGTTCCGTTTTAAGTGGTATCTTTTAATGGTATAATGAAGCTCAGGCAACATCCACATAAGTCTCCCGTAGGAGTTAAATTCAAATTTTTCGAAGACCATTCCTTGCGGCTTTTTCACATGGAAGCCCCCCCCCCCCCCGGGTTTCCAAATGTCTAACAGGAAGTGATGGAGTGATGGAGTGAGTCGCGCTCCAAACCTACCACTTGGAAAATATTATTTTCCAAGTTAAAAATGGCAAAATACATTATTACTTCGAAGTCGAATTCAAGTTTTGGAATGATTGCTAAAGCCACGGGCGTTAAAATGACTGCAAAAGCGGTCGGGGAAAACTCAAGCTTTTGCTTTAACGTGAAGAACAATTTGATTTTGAATCAACATGCGGTCATGCAGGAAAGCACGTCTTCGAAATTTTGATCATTTTGTTGCTTTTAAACAGGTTTCTTCGCCTCAGCATGAATGAAAATTTATTGTCATTGAGCATCCTTTCGCAATTCTTTCATTTCGTTCTCTGTATTTGGGAATTTTGGGTTTAAAAAGTGAACAGTATCTCGCACGCTGGATTTCTGCATATTTAATTGAGGAGGCTAGTAATCTACGTAGGCTGTGTGGACACCACAAACATGCTGAGTTTTTGGGGGGGGGGGGGGACACGCAAGTCGCCGCGCGCCGCCATAATCAGTGGAACCGCTGTCTTCGAAGAAGAAGAAGCGATACTTGCAAGTGTTTCATTGGCTAAAGCAAGGCCAAAAGGAAGGCAAAAAAAGCACTTTCGACCAAAGGAGCGTGGGCCTGCAAAATTGGAGGACCGTGACAAAGCAAAGCCCGCACTAAAAGAGGGCGTTACAGTTGCCAAGAAAAACTGTCGAAAAGTAGAGGAAATCGAACGAAGAAGAAAGGAAAAACTGGGACGGTGAAGTTAAAAGGCCAGAGCGATTGTTTCGAGGTGAAAGGCCTGACAAGAACGTCTCGGGGATCGCGGTTTCATGTCGCTTTTGTCAGGAGAGTGTGGACATTATGGAAAACGTTTAAATTGCGAACACTGGACTGTGGTTCATCGTGGAATTGATAAGATGCCAAAATGAAACCTGCCCATCCCCAAAAACACCCATTCAGTCTTTCACAATAACTGAGAAGGGAAGGGTTTGGCCAGGTCAATCGGCGACAACCGTGTCCTGGCCTTCCGGCACCCACCGGTTGTGGCACGCTGCGGCCTCGAAATTTCTGAGTTTCTGGGCTCGACCCTTAAGCAAAGCTGCTGGCCTGCTCAAACCAA
>JAHPZR010007448.1:0-42102 GCA_019787425.1 Platygyra sinensis | reverse complement strand
TATCACAATGGAAAGCTTCAAATCTTCTCTGTTTTCCAAATGGATAAGTGGCGAACTCACAAGAAAACTTGAAAATATGGTGAAGTCAAACTCCATGTGAACTTGTCCAGTGGATGACTTTTGGTATTGTTTTAGTGGTCAATACTGTTTTTAGTAATTTTTTTACTTAGTTTTTTTTGCATCTCAAATATCACCCTTATTTGATATTAGCACTGATTTGAGGGCTGTGCCTATTTACATGCCATATTTACTCAAATAAGTGCCACAGCACTCATTATTTTTTTTTAGCACCTCAAATATCACTGTTATACTGTATGAGGGTTGCACAAATTTGAGTACACCGTTTATTGAAAAATCAGATGTAAGAAAGAAATCTTTTCTTGTGATTTTCAGAATTTGTACACACTAAACAACATACATGTACATGTAGGTTATAGAATCTGACTAACAAAGGAAAAGGCAGTCAAACATGGCAAAAGTGCAAACCTATTTGTCAGACATGCTATTAATTTTTTTCTTTTTACAAAAACACTAGGTGTGTCTTAAGAAAATCCAAGATTGGATTCTTAAATCCGAAAATGATTTTGCGTTTATTTGCAAGTAAACAGATAAATCCCTTGCTTCATAGTTAATCATCAAAGGAACAGAAGAGTCTTGCCCAGAGTGTTTTCCCAAGTTCCTTTGACGCATCATGACCCCAGTGATCTTGGGTTAATTTGTTTAGTAAAGAAATTCAAAATCTGTTTTTCGATATAAGAATCCAATTTTGGAAATTTCCTAAAGAAATGCACGCTTTGATTGCAGTCTTAAACACAAGTAGAGTAGTCACCTTGGCAAAGTTGTTTGCATGAATGTCTGTTTATACAAAAATTTAATGGTTAACTCGTTTTGTGTTTTCTAGAACATTCCATGCAGAGGAAGTACCACTGAAGAACTGTTTTAATTGACTGCCCTGGTGTTTGTGTTGTGCTTTGATAGCTGTCATGACGAAAACAGAAGGAGGAAGATTAAATAATTGGATTGGACACTTATTTTGGTTGTAATAAAGGATTTGTGAAAGTAAAAACTTGGTTTAAAGCTCAGTGTACAGAAATTATTTTGTTCTCAAAGAGATTTTCCAAACAACTGGTACAAGACACGAAATGGCAAGGGAGAATTTTATTTCCTGCTATTCAGTATGGGTGATATGCCCTTAGGCATTACTGTATGCGACTCTCATCTTGTTTATAAGACGTCCATCAGGCACAAGTTTTGTAATATACAGTAATTTGTTTTAAATCTACCAGGTGGATTAGCACTGACATTCAGTGACTGGGAGAAGTGACCATAAAGTCGAATAAGGTAACTAATCTTCACAGTCACTGGGAAACAGGTCAGTATGAAACGAAACTTTCAAGTTCAAGTGAACAACGTACGTTGATGACATAAGACATAAGTACTATAGTAAGGTGTTTTATAACAAGGCGATCTGTTGTTTCGGAAAGGCTTCTGTATTATTACCCGACTGTCAAGGAGTTATCAGTTTGTGGGAACATGGTCATTTACAAAGTGTATTGTTGGATTAAGTGTAACACTTCTGCCAATACACTGCATGTAATAGGACCCTGGCATAACATGCAAGACCGAAAATATATTTATTACTGAGCAACGAGCGAAAAAGCTGCAAAATTGTTAAGGGATCAAGAAACCACCTCCCTTAAGAGGTACTCAGGATAATGCTGTACTCCCAGAAAAATTGGGTGGGGTTGTTCGTCCCGGCAGCATCGCAAAACCCCTTCTAAAGAACATACAGACTAGCGTGCCATAACCACACCCTATTAACTACCAAAATGGCCAAATCGTTACCCCTCTTATGACCAAAACGGCTGAAAACAATACCCTTAGGGGCCGCGTATACCAATATAGCTTATATAAATGGATGCTGGAAGAGGCACAAGTGTCCTGCCTTATTGTCTTCACCTTCTGATTCGATTTCTCGAGACTTGCACACCTGAAACGTAAACATGACACAGCTTGCAGGCTGTAATAAGACATATCGTTCAAAAACTGAAGAGTGAACATTGAGTTTCCGGATGATCAGTTACGTCATTCTATTGTGTGGATCCTGGAAAGTTGGCGAGTAAAAATAAATTCAGACAAATACTGCGCGACAGTTGATGAAAACTGAGATTTGTGGATGGGAAACGCGTTCGTATACCGCAAACTTCCGATAGTGACGACCCTCAGGGGTCGGAGTTGGCAGCCTTTGGGGCTGGCTGCTTTCAGATGGTCGCTCTTTTAGGGGGCTCGTCACTTTGAGGGAGCAAAAAACCGTTACAAAAAGTTGGTTCAACTCCCGGGGGGTACTCCCATATATGGGCCATATAGGTACATGCCGCGGAATAGGGTATGGTTTTTGAGGTTGTCAGCCCTTAAATAGGGTATCTTTTTTACCCTATTGTTGCTGTGTTCCTGGTGTGATCCTTAGATAGGGTAGCTAAATTGTATTATCTAATACTGGGGTGTGAAGATGCCCACCAAAACGAATGTTTGGGCCTTAAAAAGGGTATCAGTTTTCGCTTTCTTAGTCCTTAAATAGGGTTGGGGTTCAAGGACCTTCGCGGCACACCCCTATTCAAAATTCTCGGGAGTAGCCCCCCCCCCCCTTTATTTATTCTTGGCTTTACATAACGATTATATTACGCCTCCAGCATTTACTGCTAACAGACAGAGAAAATAAATAAATAAATTAATAAATTCATTGATTAGTTAATTAATACTGAAGAGATACCGTAATTCCTAAGATAAATCGAAAATAATGAGAATCACTATAATTTTGACTCTCCTTTCTGAATTTCAAATCAACCTTTTTTGTCATTGATCTGGAATTGTCTGGCAAAGCTAGAATTCCATGCCTTGCTCTTAAAGAGAAGAACCAGATCAGACCAGCTCTTTCGGTAGCGCTAGGGACCCCATGCTGAAGGCGCGATGAGCAATGCCGGAAAATAATGAAGATTTCTTGACACAGGAATAAATAGCCTGAAACATATGAAAAAACTCACCACATCAAATAACAGTCGAATTAATATATTACGAAACATTGCGTGACCTATGCAGAAAACGGCCAAGAAGTCTCGCGCAAAAGTGCGTGACAGGCTCATCAAATGCTTTGAATATTTATACTGTGGAAACAAAGAGTTCATGATCAAGTGCGACTGGTTTCTTATGATTGTGTGTTGTTCTTGAAGGCCCGTCCGCGCAAAGTTCCTCGTGACTGCTCCGCTCTTCAAATTCTTGAGCATCGTCTGCGATTTCTTTGTTACTGGGAAGCAATTCTTTCTTTTTTTCCTCCTTATTTTTAACACAGTACAATATGCTTGGAGTTAACGCAGCCGCAGCATATGCACCGCCGGCCATGTAGAATGCGGGCCCGTATGAACCAAGTTTGTCAGCGGTCAGACCTGACAAATGAAATGGTGAAGTGAGTCTATTAGATTAATGAACTACTTTTATTATGAACCAAGCGGAGTTCATTGGATTCTAAATAGTGTTTCTCAGTACCTAACCAGTACTGAGCTTGGAAATCACGAGCTGAATGGAGGAGTTTTGAAAGGAAAAAAAAGAAAAAAATGTTCACTGGATGGATTTGAAAAACCACACCAATCGAGGGCTCTAGATGGTGTCATTGTCGTCATCATCACTTTCAGTTACTCAACTAGGAACCAGGGTGGTTAAATATTTTGCCAGGGAAGGTAAATTAAATCCAGTTCCAAAAAACATCTAGGATTCGTCATGACCCGGAAAATTAACCCTAGCCTTGTGTAAAGGTAGCCTCAATGTGCTCTCACTACTTTTTGAACTTGACGTAAAAGGAATCGTTGCACATTCTTGGTATATGATCATTCTTGATGTTAACTTAATTTCTTAATTTTCGGATGAGAGGTCTCGCCCCTAAGAATATAAAAATAACGACCTGGCACGAGTATCACCCCCTCTGCCCCGTGCCAATATGCAACGTTTCTTCGACTTGCCATGCAATATATTTAACACATGATATTCGACTGTCCTCATTTCTTTCTAGAGAGATCCTAGGAATAACGCTATCAACCCACCTGCTATTGGAGGTCCAGCCAGTGACGTCACGGACACAATCAACAGAAAGTATCCAAACGATGACGCAGCTCTTGAAGGATCTACGCATGTCAGAATTAGGATGTTAAAAACTGAGGCCATTACCCCGTCACCAAAACCAAATACAACGGAGTAGGCGACAAGCGCTTCGTACTTCTGAGCCAAAGTAAGGAGTATTGTTGAAACACCGTTAATCAGCAACACGCTCTGTAAGATGTACAAATTTTCCAACCTTTTGATGGAACAGAGAAAACCACCTGTGAAGCGACCAAGAACAACATTGATTCCTAGAAAAAGGATAAGACGAGCTGAGGCATCAGAAGACATTCCACGGTCCTCTGAGTATTTGACCTGAAAAACAAAAGACACGATACAAGAAAGGTCAAAATGGAAGATAACTGGTGGGGAGGTGACGTCTCTGGTACAAACTGACACGTGTTTTCTGTTGCGGAATTAAAAAAGCGGAACCGCCATGAAACTCTCTTCTTCTCACTCTCATGAAAAAATATTAAAATTTCAACAAAGTACTGATTTAGACTGATTAAAAAGGCCATCCTGTACAAAATGTAGCCACTCTCTTGTCGTGTAGACTGAGACAACTTGGCTACATGTTCAGTCATTTTATACCTGCACCAACAGAGGAAGGTAGATCAATTTCACTGCTTTTCCCTTAAAATACTAAAGCAAAGAAGCAGTTACTATGGACTTTGGTAGCTTACAAGTAGCAGGAGTAGCAACAGCCCTCGCCAACTACATGCCGATAAAAATCTCGAGCTTGCAAAATTAAAGTTAAGTATGAAGCATGACTTCCAACAGCTAACGACGAATACTGAAAGCTACTCACCAAATGCACGTACATAGTGGAGCGACTTAACTGAAAGAAAAGCCCAGTGACAGCCAGTACAAGGAAACGAGGAAGCTTCCACACTGAGAAATGGAATGTGAAGCGTTTAGGCGTCCGTCTCTGACCATCCTCCTCACTCGTCAGTAACTCACCACTACTTACAGGTTCTATCATTGGATTGTACAAAAGACCAAGCAAGCCGTTTATGACCAAAGCACCCGCGACAGTCCGTAGTGCGTTTCTCCAGCTTAAAGCGTTGACGAGAGATTGAAGAACTTGGCTAAGAATCATTGTGCCCAGACCTTGACCGGTTGAGGCGATTCCAATCGCAATTGATTTTCGTTTGTCAAAACATCTGGGAACGATTCCTAAACTTGAAACGAAAACGCAGCTTGCACCAATACCAAGAAGTCCAAAAGTAAGATACAAAATTATCAAGTTCTTAGCAAACGAGGCTATTGCTAAACTGAGTGAGCAAGTCAGGCATCCAGTAACGGCTACTGCTCGGCAGCCAAGCCAGTTTATGAGAGAACTTGCAAAAGCTCCAAAGAACAGGCACAGGGCAAGTGATATTGAACCAATCCAAGCTGCATGGTGAAGAAAAGAAAATGATGTAAAAGAACCGTAAAGGCCGGAGCCACATAACTAAGTACTCCATGACGGCCAATGTAGACAATATACCTATTTTAAATGGAATCACTTTACTGCTATCGTGGCGAAGACCTTTTCACCTTCCCTCCACCCTTTGAGACCTCTGACGGGGTCCCGGGGGGGGGGGGGTGCTCCCATATATAGGCTATATAGGTATGTGCAGCGGAATAGGGTATGGTTTTTGAGGTTCTCGGTCCTTAAATAGGGTATCTTTTTTGACCCTTTTGTAACTGTGTTCCTGGTGTGGTCCTTAGATAGGGTAGCTAAATTGTATTATCTAATACTGGAGTGTGAAAGCGCCCGCCTATACGAATGTGTTTGTTTAAACTTGATGTACCCTTTTCAGTGATTTTTGCAACAGAGGTTTAATAGCCTTGAATAGGGTGTCATTTTTCGTGTTAGGGCCTTAAAATAGGTATCAATTTCCGCTTTCTTAGTCCTTAAATAGGATTAGGGTTTAAGAACCTTCGCGGCACACCCCTAATTCTAGCTGATTTAATGGCATATGTAGCAAAGATCTATCAAATAGGCCTATATATGCCGTGTTAAACACACATAACTTAGATATGATTCTTCAAATTAAATACAGTCAACTCTCTCGTAAGCGGACACCCTCGGGAATTGAAAAACGTGTCCGTTAGTAGAGCTGTCCGCTTACGAGAATTATTCCCGTAAGCGGACACCAAAGAAAAATAGGGTGGATGTCCGCTTACGGGAGAGTTAATTAGCGGGTGTTAATTGTGTTTTATTGCGTAGACAAAAATAGCAACGAACGGACAGCTTGCTTTGCCTCGGACAAATTGAAATTTGTAAAAAGCGATCCCCGCTGTTCTGTTGCTCTGTTAAAGGTCATATTTTTGTTGATTTATTGCAAATTAAAGACAAATTTCATTGCCAAGAGTCAATTACGTACATGGTGTGTCCGCTTACGAGAGAGCGTAAAAAAAGAAATATCCAATTTTCATTTTCAAAAGTGTCCGCGTCCGCATACGAGAGAGTGTCCGTTTACGGAAAGTTTGACTGAGAGGTAAAAACGGGGATTTAAAAAGCCGTCCGTAAGTAGAGCTGTCCGCTTACGAGAGTGTCCGTTAGCGGAGAGTTGACTGTATATGCCGATAGTAATGAATCCCGCCAGAATCGCCTCAGTGGCTGGAATTCCTAGAAATGCTATGATCTTTGATGCGCCCTATCTTCAAAACGAGTTCGGTGACCCCCGATTTTTTTTACGCTTTTCATCTAATCTTATCATTTTCTACCTGCAGTCAAAGTTTAAAAAAAAATCTGTACGAGGGAAGTTTTTGGGCGCGAACGTCCTTAAGTAATATGTTTACCCTTGTAAGCCACTTACATTCGCATTATACTAGAAATTGCAACCTTTATTACATACCTCCCTGTCGAACTAATATTCGAAACTTCTCTATTCGGTTTCAAGGACCTAAGTTTTTCAACTCGTTACAGCGGTTATCAGTCACACGCGCCCTCCAACGATTTTTTTCCATTTTGAAAACTACGTTTTAGTGGACGTCAATCAAATGTATCCATGACAATAACGGCGTCAAATTCTCAGAGTATCTGAGTTGCTCTTTCATATCATCTTTACTTGACTCGTCGATAAACAGAAACTGAGAAGTAAGACATATAAAATCGTTTAAAGCGCCTTTTCGTTCGTCTCGCTCACGGGCAATGTGTTGAAGCTACAAATTTACAAACATTGTACAACCACAATAACATGAGAATGAACTAAATATAAATAAATAAACTTTATTACAGAATGAACTACAAAAGTCTAAATGCTAATCTCTTGCGGCTTTCATTACCTTTTTATTACTGACATTCCCACATGCCGTGTGGTTCTCTTGACGGTTTGCTTTGCATACAATTTACCTGTCTGCTACTAGTATTCCAACCACGCTTGAAACTCGTCAAGATAGATCTCTGCATGCCGGGATTATCAGTATTTTAGCAAGGCGAATGACAAGAATTTCTGCGGTGAAAATAATCTGCATCCATAACAAGCTAATAAATAGTCAATCTCCACAAAGCGACTCATTTCAGAGGCCAACTTTTTCAGCTACCTTTTATCTTTCCTTTCTTCGACTTTCTCTTTGGCGGATCGCTCACGACTCTAGTTTTGTTTCTTACGCCGCCTTCTTCACAAACGTTTCGCTCGCAAAAAGTGTTTATGCTATGCAATTCAAAGACAAACCGCGTTTCCTCTACATAAGAGCCCTCCATCTCAGCGAAATTGCAAATTACTTTGTCATAATGACTGAGCGATTATTCCTGAACCAACGACGATCGAACATGGCCGTGAAACTAACACGACGAAATGAACACGGATATTGTCATGGATACATTTGATTGACGTCCACCAAACTTAGTTTTTGAAATGGCAAAAAATCGTTGAAGGGCGCGTGTGACTGATAACCGCTGTAAGCCCTGAAATTCAAAACAGCGAAAGCATTTGTTTGTTTGGCAAAAGACTTAAGAAATTCCTTCTTTCTTAGTCAAATGTACTCTTTGTTAAGCTACTTACTTTTTCTTTCTTTTCCTTTTCTTTTTTTTTTTTTTAAATAATACATTTTAATATTTCATGCTGTCCCGATAATTTGTATGATGTACCCTATATTGTCTGGAAGCCTATAGTTCATAAGCCCCCGGCTTCTATATAGCCTTCCTTACCATTACCACCTTTAAAATTGTTAAGTTATCGTCTTTAAATTATCATAAATTTCTAGTGTACTGCGTTATTTTTTTTTGTTTATCTTTTGTGTGGTTAATGGAAAATAAAAATGGAAATGGAAATGGAAATGGTTTATTTTATATGTTCTCGAACACCGACGATCGCCTAGGCTTTGGGATGTTCACTGGAAACAGCTGTATTACTGTAAATGCCCGGGCTGTATTTGATTGCATTTGTGGATTTAGTTCACAGAAAAGGTCAGTAGTATCCGGTCGAATATTATTTGGAATCAGTGGAAGAGTATTCTAAAGGAAAGATCCATAAGAGTGAACCTGAACCAGGGAACGGAAATGTAAATACTGTGTACTTTGTTAATCAGGCCAGGGGAAATACTCGAATCAGTCGCACGGAGTTTGTTTACGCGATCAACGAGCACGGAATTGCAAATGTTTACTCAGTTGTATTTGAGCTTCCTGCTTAGAATAATGTTCGAAAAAAACATACTTTTACAAATTAGCTTTTGCGCTTAAACATTACAAGTCAATGTGACAATATTTAGCACGAAATTTGAAAGCTGATGTAAATTTTTTAGTCCTATTTTAATAGGACTAAAAACTTGTGAGTCTACGGAAACTGGTGCCGTCACGCAACGCAGTCTTAATCGACTGGCATGGACTTTGTCACTAAAATATCTTTCTGTAAAACCCCGGTTGTTGATGAAAAAAGGTTTCATATTTTTTACAGGTTGAGAGTCCGCTAGGGAAATCATTTAAGGTATCTGTCTAAACATTTATACGGCGTCGAACGCACTCTTTCGGTGTAAGGGACAGGCACAATTGAACGGCTTCGATTCATCAGGATTCGTGCACTGAGCTTTTCAAGTGCCTAACCTCGAAATAATCAACTATAATATCGCCGTCTGAACCGACAGACGGACTAGGCTAAGTTCGGAGTTTACGAAAAGAATAAATTGAAGTAAGTTACCACTGATTTGGATGTTAAAATGTTTCATATCGACGTATAAATCGTACGCATCGTTTACACCATTCTTGTTTCACTTGTTTATTAGTTACGTATTAAATGGCAGCGTAGACAAGCATATATCGCTATGTATTAAATGCACCTGTGTATTCACAGGCTGTCCCTAGAGTTGTTTCAGAATTGAGTTGCTTACCTGTAGTCTCCCTGCTTTCTTTAAAATAATTCATGAACACGGGTAAAAGAACTCCAAAGCTATAGACTAAACCACTAGAGAAAGCGAGATTTGTCGCAGCGGCGAAACAAACAATCCAAGCCCATGCACTGTCTTTTTTGTGGGATGGATCGCCATTGCAGCAACGTGTACAGACTGCACTACAAAGCATAGTACCAGCTGCCAACGGCTAAGGTCGAAGGAGCTGCCGTACCTTTTTAGTCAAAGAATACACTACCAAGACCTCGTGAGGGTGACGTGACAAGGCTTTTACGTATGACGCAAGCTTGCATGACGCAACCAGTGGCACGAGTTGTTCACGAATAACGCAACCAGTGACGTGACAGTGCCAGGTGCAGGAAGTACTTTTAAAAGTATTGGACGTGAAAATGTTCATCTTTTAATTCTCGGACAATCCTTCTTTTGTTTATTAGTGGTTTCATAATCTAACTCCTTCATGTTGTTTGAATTTCAAACCGGTATCTTCTGAATGAAAAATTGTTTTTAAAATCAATTCCAACCGCCCAATTTAATATTCATTCTGCTGAATTTAGTTACTTTGGGGCACCTACTCGATTAGTTTCATTATAGTTTTTAGAAGAGATTGGTTATGAAGCCCGAAAAACATCAAAGAAGCAAACAAAGATGCCAAGATTTATGTTGGAATAAAAGGTCCACAACCCCGCAGATCTTTTGTTTTGCACTCATACACTATGCATGACAACATGAACATGATGAATTACGTAACCAACAAGTTTCTATCATGTGGTTAGTTCCTCGTACTGAGTAAACAACTGCTGTGTTTTGTGCAGGGTCAAGGCCAAAAAAGAGAAATTTAAACTATTTGTCTTCCTTTATCTCCTTTTCTCTATCTCTTTAACACTTTATTTCTTAATCACAATCGTAAATTATTTCTTTAGTGCTATTTATCATCTGCATGTAATTTGTATATTTATATGTCTTCTTTCTTTTTCGGATACCTCTCTAAAATTAATATTTCTGAGCCGGTTAAACTGACTGATTAAAATTGAACTGAATTGAATTGAAAGAAAATCGCCCTGAAAATTTTAACTATTCTGTAACAATAATGAATCTGCCCTGTTATTCCGGCTTTTTTTTTTATTTTGCCCTATAATTCATTTCTTACAAGGCGTGCTCCACGCCGTCGTCGTCGTCATTGCTTAAACTCCCTATTGAAACTCCAAATAAGCCCAATAATTGGAAAAAAAATATAAAATTTAATGGTTAGTCCTTCTTGGCCGGGAGTTTTATCAGCTTGAAAATGTTCTAAAATTGAGTTGCAAGGCGCCCTTTCCCTCACCCCATACTCTCCCCTAAGCCCAGAAAGCTTGCAGAAGAAATGTAACGCATAAGGCATAATGAAAATGAGCTGACAATTATGGAACAACGAAAGAGACACTTATCGGAAAGAAAATCTAGAGTTTGTCAATAGTAGAGGGTCATGAAGGGGTAAAATGGGAGCTGGGATTTGCCTTTTTTAGAGGCTGGGAAATGGGATTTTGTGCACTGGGACTGGGATTCATGAAAAAAAAAAACAATAGAATAATGGGAATGGGATTTCAATTTGAGCAACACAGGCTGGGATTGTGGGATTTGAGCTGGGATTTGAAAAAAACAATTTGCTGGGAAATGGGATTAGGACCACCCCTTCATGACCCTCATAGTAATTTCAAACATTCTGGCAGCGACTTATTGTCATGAAAATGTCTAAAATTGCCTCGCGTTTATTACTTTTTGCAGACTACTCGTGATCTCCGTGATTTGTGTTCCACTGGTATATACGTGCTCATCATGTTGAGCATTTTCTCTGACGTCACTAACCTGGAAAGCCGCTGGGTTAACTCGAATGAACATGCTCTAGATAACAGGTTCATTGAACCCTTCTCGCTGATTTGTTCCAGCGCTGCATGATGCTCTGAACCTTGAGGAAATCTTGTTCAATACAATCGTTGAAAGAATAACGAAACCGTTTTAAGAAGAAGCATAAAGGCGTTTAGTAACTCAGTTTTATTTTTCAGTATTTGTTTGCAAAATTATCGCACACTTGAACTGATATCTACTGCTTGCCAAGTACACTATACGGTCCTATACCTAATCGTACCTTTGCGGTACGCTTCGGCGACATACCAGCTTTGAGTTTGATCGGGCCATGATTCGTACTTTGGCGAGACGTAGTCTAGCCAAAAGAAGGGGTATTGAATGGTCTTTGCGAGTATGCGAGCTGTCCGTTAATTCAGTTTTGCAAGCATGAGCAGTGATCAAGTTTGTCTTGTGCGACCTTGTGAGCTGTGAGCACTTTATAGAAAATACAGATGACAAGCAGCGAGCACTTCGTAAATTTCCCCTATTTTAGTCTACCTTTGCGAGTGCCTTTCGCGTTACTTTTAATAAAAGATCAGCAAAACGAAGAAGCGTGTTTCCAAAACATTCAGAGCGCGTGCGTGCTTTCCCAATGTTTCCCAGTTTTGCTATTTAAAACATAACCTCATGCATCTAAACAAAATACGGGCGAATCTATTACGTCACAACCGTGTTTACATTCTCTCATCCAAACACACTTATCGACCAATGAGAGCGCGCGTAGTAGCTCAGTTACATATATAAACGGGGATCGAGCACAGTTTAACGATAATCCGAGCATACGAGAACTGAGTCGTAAAACTTTGTGAGCAGGACCAAGAGAGCACTCATCAAATTTTTCGAGCAATTCGAGCAAAGGCCAAATTTCTCGAGCACTTCATTATTGAATGGGCCATTCGACACCCCTAAAATACCCATGGCGAGACCAAAAAAACCGTACCTCGCCTAAATTCGGCCAAGTGAGCCTGATATCTCAATCATATTAGGTACGACAATGACTTGATATCTTAGGATATCAGGAATGTGGACACGGCCTTTGACTTACTAGTTGAGAATTTGGGTACGGTAAGGTTCAAACCCATACCGCACCCTAGACCGTTTGCGACTTCCTTTGTACGACATAGATACCTATGACAGTTTAGATGGGAGACCGTTTTCGACTTACTCTTGCTTCGCAGCGCTCATAGGCCCGCATAAGACAAAATCAAACGTTATCTGTACCAGATTGTGCATATCTCCCCTTGAAAATTGCTGAGCGTACTCTCACGAACATACATCAAATAAAGGGCAATGCCATCCCGGAAACCACATTTAATGCCACAGCAGCTTTTAATCTGCGGCAAAAACAACCGAGAGAACTTCAGTTTTGTTCTCATTCAGTTTAACAATTCGATTCCATATTACCGTGGCTAGAACAAAAAAGTACCACTCGCCCTTAGGGGAGGGTGTCACTGATGTTCTTATTACATTTTGGCGTCCGTATACCTTTCTTGTTTGCCGCAGTTTTGCCAGGATTATATACTACTTTAGTATAAGCCGAAACAAAAAGTAATCCAGGAACTCAAGCCAGTTTGATTGAGTCATAAACATTACTGAATTTGATTCGATTCGCCTGATTCCACTGGACCAGGACGACAAAGACGACGAAATCCAACCAAGCAGAGATCCAAACCCATTCACCAATTATGAAAACCCATTCGGCATATATCGAAAGCAATCCGGCAAGGATCAAGACCTTTCCGGCTTCGACTTAATAAATTGTGGAGCTTCACTCTTTATTTTTAAGTGTGTTATCAATACTTTTGTAGAATAGCTTTCAAAAAAGTGAAATGTTTCAAATTAGAAAACTAGTTGTAACCTGTATTGAAGGCTGTTTTGTCCAAATAGAATTGTCGGTAAAGTAAGAAAAATAAAAATATTGAAAATGTCTCTTTATTGGTATAATCCCTTTTAGATTACATGTGTGTTTTGGCAAGTTTGATTTGATCGAAGAAAGCCCTGGAGACAACTGATTGCTTCCCTGTTTTAGCTGTCTTCTTCAGTCTACTAAACCACAGCATTCTCGGAGGTGATATTCATTTACCTTTTTCTCTAAAACCCTCGATCTTTTGGTCGCCAAAAATGGCAGCAAACAAGTTAACAACGCAAACTTCAACTTTTTGATAATTAAGTTGAAGTATGTGCCGTTGCCACGGCAACATTATTTAAATATAAACAGGCCCCTCCCCTGATCCGCCACTGAATATGACGTATATTCATATTCGCCTTAGGTAACGTTAATTTAGGACAAGTTCGTGTTTGGCAGTGGCAGTTTGGAAGAAACTGCATTACGTATACCCTTAATTATTGAGTGTTTCCAGGAGACTGAGAAGCGTTACTTTACATCACAAGAAATGTACTGTCGTCGCTTTCTTTGAAGAACTACAGTGGATCCTCCGCGAAACAACACAACAAATCATGTCATCTTCATTCTCAATATCGTTTATCACATCGATGTAACACTCCAGTCTGTCTAGGGCTTGTTCAAGCTTTACAGCCATCTTGTTTTTCGTTATTTTGCTTGGCTTCTTGTACATCACTTTATTTGTGTACTTGAACTGTGAGTCAGCGGTTTTGTTCAGTGCCCGTATGCCCAAGAAATCCTTCAAGCGTTTCGTGATGAAATCCAACATTTCGAACTCGTTTTGCATTTTGTCGTTCTGCTCTTTTACAACTTTGAAAGACTCAATTATAATGGCAATTAAAACGTTAAGAAACAGGAAATTTGTCGCGACTATGTAAAGAAAGAATGTGATTGAATCCGCATCTCGTGATAGCTAAACTTGCCAAGGAGGACACTGAGAAGTTTTTGCATGGTGCTGAACAGTGAACTGAAGGAATCGTGGCTGCTTCCGAGCAAAAAGTGGTAAATCTGCGAAAATGCTAGAAAGTTAATGCTGAATACTAGAAGGTATTGCAAGAGTTCCCCGCTAGCTTGTTTCAAAGTACACGAGAGGGGAAAGATTCGACGATTGAATCGGAATATCTTGATGAATTTGATGCATGTAACAAACACCGTGACTCCGAGCACGCTCTCAAACATGAGCTGCCAAGTTGAAACGTACTGAAAACTAATGAACTTGGTTGGATCTTTATGGTAAAGGTTAATTGTCCATTTTCGCAATCCCAGACAGATGAAGTAATACGATATTGCAATCCAGCAGAGTATTAAAACAGTAAGGTCCATCAAATTCCACACGTCTGCGAAGTACATTCGTCGCGTCTTGTAAAGCTTCTTCGCCTCGCGGTACGTGAAATACAGAACAAAAGCAAAGAAGAAGACCTCACAGGCGAGAACAAACGATTGAAAATCACCAACATAACGATACAGGCGATAAGCAATGACCTCAGAGTGCGGGAGAACACCTCCTGTTGGAGGCGTCTCCATTACGAACGTTACAGCGCAGAAAAGGTTGCTGTTTGGATTATACAGCGTGAATTCCATGAATAGACTTCGTGTATAGTGGTCCAGCCAGAGTTTATGCCTCGCAGCCTTGAGCTGTCGTAAAGCTTTGTAGTAAATGTGAGACAGTTCCAACACATACCCACCCCAGAGTACGTTTCTAGGCCACCTGTATAAGGGTAGCCATTGAGTTCGCTCGCGGGGCTGTAGTGCCAGGGTGACGAGGAAGTCTGTGTTTGATGTCTGGAGTCGTTTCTTTGTGATTCCCAGCGAGTGGAGTATTCTTGTTTGTCCTCTGATGTGATGCCGTATTCTGCGACGCACCTTGAAAAGAAATCCTTGGCTACAGGTGCCACAGAACAGGAATCTAAAAGTAAGAAAAGAAAGGTGGGTGAAAAATGACCCAGTATAGAATATCACACACACGGGACTAGTTTGGCAATAGTTCAGCTTTTCACCTTACGTCGCTGACCGTGATCGCAACACGGAAGCCTTTAGTATTACGTTTTTACGTTTTTTCACAGGCCATGGCGATTTTTCCTAAAAAGGTTCGGTAAATCGCTTGTTATGTGGCATTATCTCGACTACAGAACGGTTTACATATGGCTCCCTAGTCTAGCCCTCGCCCCGGCCCTGGCCCTCCGTCTCTCTGTCACGCAACGTCCGGAGGAGGGATTCCGTTGCGTGACAGAGAGAAGGCCAAAAATGGACTATTAGCTCTCCACTCTCAATAAAGATCTCTTTCTCAATGACCCGGTGTTTCCAAAACAAAGATAGTAAATCACCCGCCCCCCCCCCCCCCCAGCAATCAACTCCGCTAGAATTGTGAATAGTTCAGTTTCACAACCTTGCAAAATGGCTTGCAATAGATTACCCTGAGCACAAGTAACAAGGTTCGATCCGAATGAGATTGAAACAGACTCAACTGGTTTCAAAGTAACGAGATTGGTCAATTTTTGTGTTGATTGTAGTGTGCATCTCTTACCTTTCTTTGCCCTGTGTTGTCGGAGACGAGCCACGCCCACCACCAGCCCGCTCTCGCCTTCCATGAATTTCGGCGCTTTTCCTGTGTAGAAGTATGATGGCAGATTGTACAGACTTGGTAACAGAGCGTTTTCTGTCCAGTCCCACATGTCTCTTTGTCGGAGTATCTACACGAGGAAGAGAGTACAATTTAATACATATTTAGTACATCAAACAATAGGCCCTTCGGTCACATGGTACGCAACAAATCATGCTAGGACGCAAGTTGCATAATGGAATTCCAAAACATAGGAACTCGTGCCAGTCCAGCCCGACCGTAGCTTGCATTCCAGCATAATTTATTCCGTACCATGTGACCGGATCCTGAAAAGGGCCTATTCACCTTAAGAGAACTGCATTCAGTTAACAGTTGAGCGCTGTGGCGAATGGCAATTGTACACGACACGTCTCAATGTGATAATGTGACGCAATATGTCTAAGAATATGTAGTTTCCTCCAGGAGACCATGATCTATCTCATGGCTTCCTCTACGAAGCAAACCCTACTTGTCAATACCTGTAAACCAGTTTGCTTCACTGCTTGTCTCCTGAAAGACTGGCAACTTTCAAAACTCGCTCATAGTTTTGTCGATGTAACTTTACAACTACATTGTTCAGTGGCGATAGACTAAAATCTCTGCAGTATTACGTGAGTTCGTTCTATTCCGACCACTCTTCACTAGAGAATGTAAGGTAGCTCGTGAAAAACTGACATTGTAGTTATAATGTTAAAGATGTTTTTACTCTCGTAGAATTAAGGGACCTTCGTCAATGTATAAAAATTTACCTGAGAGTATCTGTCGGGGAAGAACCCTTTCGGTTTTCCGCTGAAGTTTTGACGTAGTAAAACCTTTGCAACGGAGTCGTTTTGACGAAAGGCATCACGATCACGAAATCCGTAGGCAATAAGAAGAACAAGAAATGTGAATACCAGGAAGGTTCCTAAATCAAGTAAGATGGCGTGCATTGTACGCTCTTTTTGAGCCCTGTCCCGGGCGTGCTGGAGAGCATCCTCTGTCGGCACCTCGACAGGAGGGGCCTTGGGGTTCTCTTCGAAGTCGTTCTCCGAGTGCTGAAGCTGATTTCGCAGCCAGTGCCCATCACATGTAAGTCGCGATGGTGTCGAAAGGGCAATTTTGTTTCGTTTCTTAAAAATGTAAGCGAAAAAGGTGGCTAAGGCCACAACCTTAAGCGGTTGACTGACAAAGATGTCCTGCGTGACTGAAAAAAACATGGATAAAAGCCACTGTGAGGACTTTTTCAAGCCAAACTCGATACCGTAAAGTAACGTGACAGTGGTGGCGGTGAGGGAGGTCACTATGACCAGAAACCAGCCCACATACACAAACCACCAAGGAAGTCCTTTAACACGGGATGGGTCTTCCTCACCGGCGGTATTAAGTGTGTTCTCATGGTCTCTAGTTGGTGATCCTGATATAGAATCTCTTGGAAGCAAAGATCTGATATCATTAGTGGAATCCGTACTGGCACCAGCTCCCAGAGAGACTGAAAATGACGGCAAAAGACCCAAACGCATGGCAGGTACCAAGCTGATTTTTTTATCGCGAGAGTTTGGAGATTCTCCAACAGAAGCTTTTCTTACTCTTTGGTATTGACTGTTGGAAGCTGGTACCGAACGTACAACTGTCACGTGATCCATACTTAACCAGAGTAGCTTCAGTGTGTGTGGAGGAGGAGCGAGGTCTTATTTTCATACTGAATGGACCAAATTTTGACACGGGCCGTGGACGACAATGTCTGAAGATCTGCACCAGAAGTAAATTTATCGGAAACACAACAAGACTGCTGCAGATTCCAATGAAGACTTGTTCCCAGGAAAACTGAAACGGACCCAACTCAACTGCGGTATAACGACCTTTATCAGCCTCGTACCACAAGGCATTGGCCATCATAGTACACAAAAGAAGGGACAAACAGCAGGACACGCGCTGCACCCTCGTGAAAGGGGACTGTGGGGGCCTCCAAACGACCGAAAACCAAAGGTGGGAGTCTGTCAGGTCTTTGTACGCTTTAGTCAAAAACAAGCGACGAAATTCTTTTAGCTCCGTGTTGCTTGCCACTGGGAATATCCTGTCTATCATGCCATCACCTTCGTCCACTGCCAGCCAAGACTCGCACACGAAGTACCAGACTCCATCGGTGTCAATCTCACGAATAGATATCTGCTTCACGAACCAAGCCGGGTCCTTACCGAAGTTATCGTGCCATACTCGGATGTACGCGAGCTCTCCGAGAGTTTCCGAAGTCGTCACGAGAAAGGAGTCGGTGCTTCCGCGAGCCAATGCCATCCGTCGACTGTTCTTGAGAAGATATGGATGACTTTCACCACGTTCTCCTGTTATTGTCATTGCAACGTTGGCAGTTGTACCCGCATGTCTGCGCATACCAGTGCTGATAACGACCTCGTAAGCATGAGCATCTCCTGTCCTGTTGCTCGGGCTCACAGTTAATCCTGTCTGTGTAAAACAGCAAACATAGGCGTAAATAACTTAATATAATAACGTTGCCTAGCTAGGGCGCTAGATTAAAACCACATTTGATACGATGTTTTCCTTCCTTTCGGTTTCTAGTTGATGAGCAGTTTTACTGCATAATATACGACGAACCGAAACTTTTTCAGAGTTCTCTGTATTTTTTTCCGGGAAATTCCCCCCCCCCTCCACAAACGTAAACTCGTTTTTATTTCTCTCGCCCAAGTCCTGTTTTAATCCTGTTTAAATTTTGTTATGTAATAAAGGAATTGGAGGAAGACATAGGATGAATCGGGTAGACATGAGCTGAGGCCACTGAAACAGATCTACCGAGGGAAACAATAAGTCGTGATAAATGCATTACAGTGTCGTTATCCTATACTGATACCTTATTTCTATCTTTTCGATCCTCTCGGCGAGCCCAAATGATGACCAGTAAGTACAGACCAAATGTGACACAGAGTACGGAGAGGACAGGCGCATAGTTGGACGGGTCTTTTATCCTCTCGAGAATGATATCAAGGTGAAGTTTGTTTGGAGGAACAAACACGCGACTACCGAACCAAGTCAAGTGGTTACACTGGCATTCCACGCGCTCTACAGTGGTTAGTGGACCAACCTAACAACACAAAATACGTGCAAAACTGTTAGCGTAGAACAGTTTATTACTGTGTTTTTGTTCCAGTTGTTTCGCGTTTGCTAACTGTAGTGATTGGTTAAGAAAGTTATCCAGGGTTATCCGATCAAACTTTTGGTTATTTGCCAATTTGGATATTGTCCTTGTAATTACCGATTGCATCAAGGCATCAAGTTGCAAAGAGAACATTGTTGTTGCAATGACCGAGGCATACATGTGTAGTCACTGATTAGAGAAAAAAATCGATAACTGTGTGGAAGGTTAATTAAACGAGCGAAATTACCTTACAACCATCTGTCCTCCATGCTTGCATCGTCTCGTTCCAATAGTAACATCCAATAGCCTTCACTGACACTGCATAATTGATTTCATTGCGAATTGATGCACCATTGGTTAGATTACTTGCTTCTGCTAATTTTACACCGAGGTACAACTCTTCCGAATTATTCAGATACTGTCTCGATATCAGCTTCTTTAAAGTGTTGTTACATGAAGTAAGGTTCCATCGGAGATCAAAGTTGTTGGTGGTCGGCTTTAAGTTTCTCCGCAAGAGTAAAATTAGCTCTTGTTCGGCATTTATTGCCCCAGAGCACTTAATTTTGAAATAGAATGAGTTGTCTCCCCCGGATTCAATCTTGAAAACTGTGATATTCATTCCTGAATCGATGACACCTGTCATGTTGTTGAGATCGTCGTTCTCTGATTGCTTGAGCGACAGGAATATGGACACAGGCTCTGGAAGGTCCCGGATTTCGATTTCCTTCCCAGAAGTCTCCAAAAGCTCTAAGGTCGAGACTGGAGTGTCAATGGGAATCGCATCGTTTGAAATGAATGGGGTCTGGGACATAGTTATCACCTGCAGCGACAGAAAGAAATATTAAATTGTACCTATAATTTCTATTTCATTTTTTTCTTCAAAAAAATAAATGAAGACTAATGAGTTCAATCTCATTCACTAACAGAGGTAGGGCTTTTTTCATGACAAACAGCTTAAAAAAGAATATATATAACATCCAATAGACTTCACTTCTTAAACTTCAACTGAAATAGAGTGTGTAAAATAAATTGTATGTGAGAAAACCTCCTTGGTACTCGATATAAAACGAGTTAATTTTTGGCCCGATGGTTAACAAGATTTAATTTTACTACTTTAATTCAGACCAATGTTTTAAAATGTTGTCAAGAGGGTCCCGACTCACTCTCTAGAGATACAATGCGTTTTGCCAAAACACGGCATTATCTACAACTTGTAGCATGCGTTTGAGGAAATGTACAATATTTCGAAAATTATAGATCTTTAAGTGCTTTTAAAAATGCCATGTTTTGGCAAAACGTATTGTTATATTTCGAAAACGATCCACTCAGTCCGAGGTTTTAGAAGTTTTCTATCGTGGTCACGTGACATACCAAATATGGGCGTGGTTCGAAACATTTAAAGGAAACGTGAATCGAACAAGCACGGTAAACTTTGATGCCCACTGGACTTCAGGAGCCAAAAAAAGGAGGTTTTGAGATTTCTTTAGCAACAGACTTGTAGTTTAGTTTCCCCCCCCCCCTTAAGAAATTGTGAGTCAGTTTGAGCCCAAATTCAGTGCAAAAATGTTAATGATCTATTGTGTCAAGTTTCGTCAGAATTGTTATTTTCCTTCGTGGGAAAACAATATCATATTTATATTCAAACGTACCTTAGTGTTAACTGTATCAAAATGTTTCAGCTATCTATCGTCACATTCCTCGGAAACTGAAAAGTAACCTCTCCTCCGTCCAAAGTCGCGTTATCTATGTCGCTGGGAGACTGGCGAGCGAGCGTTAATCTCATGAAACTTGAGGCCACGTGACTAGGTGGATCACCCTTCCGTTGATAGTCCAGGATTTTTTGTGCAGCATAATTGACACCTTCCAGAGATTTGTTGGCTGCCTTTTCACTCTAACGAAACAAGAGATGTCAGTGTTGAATTTCTCTTTCTCAGTTAAACCCAACGTAAGCTTGGGCTGGGAATAGCGACCCTTAGAGATAGAGCCAGTAAAGAGAAAAAACGGTTAAGACATGGCCTGGGTTGTTCAAAGGATGAATAACACTCAACTTTCATACACTTTACGAATTCCGATTTTATGATTGGTTGATTTGTACCACGTGATACTGGTTTGTGACGAAACAACCACCTTGACGTCATTATCGTGGTGTAATAGCCGTGGTGTAAATTCAACACACTACGGTCATTACACCATGGCTTCGGCTGACTCAAAGTTTGACGATTTGTTTTGCAATGTATTCAATTTGAATAATAAAAATGTTAACGCACTCATTGCTTGTGAATTATCGGGATTTACCTGCACTCGTTCAGTAGCAATGAACTCCAAATTTGCAATACCGCACTCGGCGGTCTCGTGCGGTATTGAAATTTCTCGTTCATTGTTAGCGAACTCGTGCAGGTAAATCCCGATAATTCACTCGCTGAGTGCGTTAACCTGTAAATATCCACCGGATAAATCACTATCCACCTCATTAAAGCATAGCGTGTTTTTCTTTTGTTTACACTTATCCACTGGATAGCGAGTTATCCGGCCTTCGAACAACTGGGGCCTGGGTTTTTTTCAAGATGTCAAATGCCAAGGCTTTCCGTTTAAAGATGCGGGACTGGTACCAAGAATTTTCTGGACAGGGTAGTCGACAGTTAGGAAAGGCTTACTGGGAATGCGCAGTTGAATGTTGCTGTCAACTGTTCTCACCTTTTCTTGATATTGTTTATTTCTTGCCTCGTTGCTGTCATCGATCCAGTCTTTTATTTCATCTGAGCTCTGTTCAAATTTCACTTCATTGCTTGTGTCCACCGAAGCTTTCATTACCATGTTCAGGCCGTCAATAATGCCTCTGGTCTCATTGGCCGCTCGCACGCTCTTGAACTTGGTAACCAAAGCTTGTGCCATGTTCGAGAACGCATTAGCACCCTTCACCTACAATAACAAAATGATATTACAAAAGAAGGATGAGAGAACAGCTTTTAAAGGGTAGGATATCGATGGAAGATGGTACTGGTGAATATTTTGGGCTTCAACCTTGGAAAGAAAACGTTCAAAATGTTCAAATGTTGTTCTTTATCAGTAGTGGTGAATGCGCTTAACCAGACCTAAGCTAGTTGTCATGCTTGCCACTTAAACTGAAAGAATAGGCTTAAAAATCCCAACTGGCGGAAGGCAGACCAGTTGGCTATCAAGCATGACCAAAGACTTGAAGCAGGGTCTACAGAGCGGGACTTGAGCCCGCGACCTCCGGATTTGAAGTCCGGCACTCTATCTAACTGGCACTCGGCCACGCTGCCTTTTCAACAGCCTGCAGTAGTCTATTATCCTGTTCAGGTCATGGGAAGCAAAAATGTACATAGCTAGTCACTTTGTATCATGTGAGTCAAAAAGTGGGGAAAATCATATCTGAAAACGACTTCGGTTTCTTTCCCATTCTTATGACGAAAGCTGAGGGCATGAGACTGCTCAAATGATGATAGGAATGCGGGCTCACACTGGCAAAATAACTTACATTCGCATCAGGTGAGAGTTCAGCGGTTACTCCGACAGCCTGTAAGAGTCCTCCTAGCGCTTGTTGGATACCCTGTGGACTGCTGCAACACTGCTGAGAAAGTCCCTCAATTACTCTGCCACGGACCTGGGTACAGACAATACAAACCCCGACGTAACTTACAAGCTTAGCAACGGAAATTTCAATGTCAACGCCTCTCTCTAAAGACGGCACGGCGACGACGACGATTCTGCGATACAGTTTTGCCCATCAGCCCTATTTGATATTTTTAAAATCTCTCAGCTCGATTATCTTAAGTTATGTACCCTAGGGCAGCAATGTATGGCAATAGTGACAATGTCATTGTGCCGGTTTTTGTCGTCGTCGTCACATTGCATGGAACAAGAAGAATTGGACGGTCTCACGTTCCCGCAGTTTTAACCGTTACTGGAGTTATGCTAACGTAGTACTTGTAAACTGGCTAAAACTTGAATAATCTCTATTTTCAACAGATGGACTGGTAAAGTATCATGTATTTACCAACCTCCATACGGTCTTTGTTGTCCGGAGAATCAGGATCGCGAACCTGGGACGAGTCTTCATTCAACACTGTGATGACAGTCGTCATTAGCTGACTCGCCTTTTGGAATTCTCCTGCCGCGAGAAGTTTTTCTAACATAGAATCGGGTCCGCTGACTATTCCTATGAGAATAGAACTCACGGAACCGTCCTCAGGGCTAAAACTTTTCACCTACAAAACAACAAGATGAGCATCAGTAGCTTGAAAGAACAGTTCGAGTTGATGTGGAGAAACTAAACTAAACAAGAAAGCACTCCTCCTAAAAGTCTTTCATTTGAATGGTCACACACTAGAGTTTCACTTATGCTAGACTTAGAGGGCAGAACCACCTTGTACAGAAAAAATACAGTAACACTTGAAATAACCATGTTTGATTTCGATTGATTTGATTCCGGCACATTCTATGGATTCAATCATTTTAAATTTTATTTTCTACACGGCCCACAAGCTGGCAGTGGCTTTAATCCTCATAGTGTTTAAATAAAGTTCATTGTTATTTAAAAGTCAGAGCAACACTGTAGAGCATAAAAACAATACTATGCACATCAAACTGCATGGTAGGCTTTAAGCGAGAGTAAATGAATGGTAACTACTTTCATGTTATTGAGGTAACTTTGAGTGTATCTCAGTGGGTTGCTGCATAAAACAAAAACACACCTTCGCTTGAAGAGGAACTGTTCTGTGAGATCCTAAGACATCCGTGATTTTTACAAACAAGTTTACATTGAAGTCATTCTCTTTCAATCCAGCGGGAAGGAACAATCCGACGGAATCCGGCATCCACCCATAGAACAACAGCAGGGGTCCATGCACGGGATGACTCAAGAAAAACTCGTACCACAGAGGACTATCTTCGTCTGTCCAATCGGCGCAGCTGATTTGAAATTGCGTCTCGATTACGACCCCCTCCGAAGGCGACACGACACACGATCCACCTCTCGGAGGCATGTCGGTTCTGACCGAATATTCTGCCCAGAAGCCGGTGCCGTTGTTGTTGAAGAAAATCGTGTATGTTCTGTTGGGAATCAAGTTGCTGGGATCCAAATGGAACTCCTTCGCGTAGGACACGCTAATCAACCGTGATACGTGCACAGAACGTTTTGAGATTCGTCCATTTAACAGTGGCGGACCGTGCAGTTCCCACTTGCAGTCTGCGTTTTTATTGTCCTGGCAACCTTCGCCAGAAAGAATGAATTTCTTTGAAGCTGTTAACTTAGAGCCGCAGTTTTCCTTGCATCTGTGAAGAAAAAATGTCGCGAGAAAAATATTATTTTTTATGTATATTTCGATCACTACTCCGAAGTAAGTAACAAAAGTTCCCTCCAACAAGCTTAATTAGTTGTAAAGTCTTTTTTCATTTGTGCTGACTTTTTTTAAGCTTAATGGAATCCCTTTTAGATGCTCTTTAGCATAGTTTAAAAGCACATAAATTTAAAAAATTTAGAAATTCTTTTTCAATCAATTCTTTTCCAGCTCGAAAGGCATGACACTACAATTTTAATATTCGATAACCGTCATTTAAGTTCGACTTATTGAGACAATAGGAATTTTTCTCAACAACTCATATGTCCCAACTAATCCACTAAAGTTATCTCGCTTTGTCTTAGAACATTTACTGGTTTTTCCGAATACTGAGAACCATTTTGTGTTTCATGATGGACAGTTACTTGGGTCAAATCGATAGTGTTGTCATGGGCTCTTCAGTTAAGCTCTGTCTTAGGCAATATTTTTAACTGTTATTATGAGGAGAAATGGGTGATAAATAACAGTAGTCGTCCTACCATGTGGCTTTTATTTATTCTGTAATTCAGTAAATCTCATGCAGTCTTGTCTTGAATCGTATCGCGAAATAGATTTTTACGATAACAGCACAAATTCTCGCGCGCTCATTGGCTAATTTTTTATCGTCAATAAGCGGACAGACACATGCTATCCACAGCTACTTTGACAATGTTATGACGAATTTCATGATTCAGGAGAGACGCACGAAAAACTGACGTCAATTTGTTAAGTCGTTAATGTTGTAGTATTCTAAGTCTGTTGAATGTCACTAACCTGACGCAAAGAGGAGGAAAGTTCCCTGCCACCACCTTGATGATCTGACTTGCTTGGGCTTGCCTCATCCCTTTAGTTACTTCTACAAAGAACTCATACGAAGCGTTTACGTCAAGGAATGCAGGCGGAAAAATCAACGCGGACTTATTGTTGTTAATTGAGCTTTTAAAACAAGAAACACTGCGATTAGCATCACAAAACCACTCAAACGAGAGAGAGTTGCTGCCCTTGCCAACGTCAATATCATTTGGATCTCGTGATGAAGATGCATTGAGAATGATGTCGTGATTCCAAGGCATTACTCTTTCGCTCCCGCAGTCTATGACGACCAGCAGTTTCGGTGTACGCACGCGTAGAAATCCGGTAGCGACTTTCGATATCCCAAGAGGTATAGCGGTCACTTCGAGAGTGAATTTGTAAAGACCACCTTGGAGCGATCGAGCAGCGAGAAACAGGACATTATAAGAGAGTATATCCTTTGGCAACGAGCTAACTTCTGTGATGGAGCCATTCAATACATTTTCAACTTTCCAGTCGTATTTCAGTTCGTTGAAAGCTTGACAGTTTATTTTCAGCGAAGAGTAAAGTGAATACTCGTATTCTTGTTGAATTTCGGGACACTGAGCACTACTTTCTCCCGCACCGAGCATGCGCAAGCTGTCTAAAACACAGGGAGCTTCACCAATAATAACTGACTGTTGTACCGAAGAACTGGGACCGACAATGCTGTTGACTGATATGGACAAGCTGTATGTACCAGGCTCGCTATACTGATGGGTCAACTCTACTAATTCAGGTAACTTCCGTAAAAATCCCAGTTGTACCCCTGAAAGGAAAAAAAAGGTTTTATTGTTAAACGCAGGACCTGGATAGAAGAAGGCACTAGCTGGATTTTTTTCCTAAGGCTCTCGTTGCACATTTTTTTCAGCAGTTTTTGCTGGGTAACAACCCCCTTAAAAAATATTGGTCCGTCCTTTATTACATATTATTATGCATTGTGGTCACCATCTGTCTTCTCATTGGCTAAAAGCCTACAGTTAATTCTGGGAAACAGCGCAACCTACAGATTATTCACTAATCTGTACCTACAGATTAGTGAATAATCTGTAGGTTGCGCGCGCAATGCATGATTTCCAGGAGCAATGTCGAGGGTAACCATGTCAAGTTCGCGCGCTTTGTTTTGCTTGCCGTCAGTGAAGAAGCAAAAACATGACTTCAATTCTTTTTTCGTTCAATGTATAATAAAACAATTATTAGATTCGGTTTTTGTGATATCCATAATAATCAAGGTCTCGTTAAGGGTTATCAGCCTCAGCCTTCGGCTTCGGCTGATCATGCTCTCACCTCGACCTTGATTATTCTGGATATCACAAAAACCTCATCCAATAATTGTTTAAAATCTGCCCTCTCTCATGGTTCAATTATTAGGCTTGTGACTGATTAATAGACATGACTGGTACAAATCGCTCAGCCAATCAGAGCGAGGGATATATTTTCTTTAACATGCAACGAGAAGAACCTGTCAATCACCAATCAGTGAGGTTGCTTGCGTGAAGGCTCCTTCCCCAGAGCCACCGGCTGCGTAACTTTACATACGTTATTGTATTTTTTCCTCTCCAAATCTTCTAATACTCGAAAATAACAAACAAACACTGAAACATCTGCAACTTTCGGAAGTAGAGCAGGGAGGAAGCATTTTAGAAGGGCTTCATTTGACACACTCTTGCCATGGATCAACACTGACATGAAGCGCTTATTAATAACATTTATATAGTGTTCTTTATATTGCTTTGTCATGTTTAGGAACGTTTCGGCGACTGAATGCTTCCTGTGCTCATTTTTAAGCCCAAACGTATTTTCTGTGAATGCCATAAGCCTAATCATCCTCATTCGGAATAAGCCTTTACTGAGAACGATATCTTTTCTAATCCCATCTTCAAATGTCTTAATACATCGCACTTGTCTTTGATTTTCTTGACAGCACTGAATGTCCATGCAGCCCATCTATTGAGTATCCATGAAATTTTTATGTGCATCACCTGGCAGATCTTTATTTGATAGTCCTTTTGCCGAGGGCTTCGTTCGAGACAGGGATCAACACTGATATATAACGCTTTTTAATACCACCCCATTATGCCTTGTCTTGTTTAGAAACTTTTGCGATTGGATGCTTCCTGTGCCGTTTCGGCTTAAAAATGTCATTTTCCCAAACATATTTTCTGTGAATCCCATAAGCCTAATCGTCCTTATTCAGAAACTGAACCTTAAAACGACATCTTTTTTAATTCCAACTTCAAATGTCTAAATACATGACACTTGTCTTTCATATTTTTGACAGCAGTGAATGTTCATACGGTTCATCCAATGAGTATCCATGAAATTTCCATATGCATGTGCTAAGTTATCACCCGGGCAGATCTTTGTTATATTTGATAGTCCTTTTACCGCCATTTTATTAACCACGGTGTATAAAATGTCTAAACTCGAGAGAACTCTTCCTGTTTCAACAAGCACATCGTCTGTTTAATAAAGCTGCCGTATCACAGTGTCACACGGCTTGGTTTCATTTTAATCAGTCACGAGAAAGCAAGACCCACGTACTTACAAGTTTGAAAAATTTATATTTTAGGGCAACAAAATCATCATCTAAGTTATTCTGGAATTTTCACTCTTTCAACTGCTCAAAATTATCACTTTATTGCCGTTTGTGGGGCTGAGAAAGAAAATCATATTGGCTGAAGCTTCTCTTCAGACGGTCTATACGAGACTGAGCATTGAGACGACGTTATGAGGAAATCCTTTTGTGAAGCATTGCTGCAGTACTACCCTAAAATATCCGAAGTTGAGGACATCTATTCAACGTCCATTGCTAATTGTGCCTTCAACAGTTTTCTGTCCTATATCGCCATCATGTTAAACATTGTAACAATCCACGCGATAAGAAAAACGTTGTCGTTGCCAAAGACTTTAAAAACATTGCTCCTGAGTCTTGCTGTTTCTGATGTTGGTGTTGGGTTATTGGTGCAGCCATTTTACATCTCACTTCTGGTCAAATGGATACAAGAAAAGGATCCTGGGTGTAACACGTATATGGCTTTTAACATCATTGTTAACTTGTTTTCAACCGCTTCGTTCTGGGGTGTCGTGGCTTTAAGTGTAGACAGGTTCTTAGCTATTCATCTTCATCTGAGATATCAGGAACTTGTGACTCACAAGCGTGTTGTTGCTGTTGTGATCTCAATATGGGTGCTAAGTGCGTTTTCCTCTTTGATGCCTTTGTGGGTTCCAACCGATGTTCGTGTCTTAGTTCTATCCATTGGTAATATCATTGGTCTTCTTCTTACAACACTGGTTTACATCAAGATTTATTTAGCCGTAAGACACCACACGAATCAGATTCAGGTCCTGCAAGTACAGAATGCGCCACAGAATGGCACAATGGCAAATTTTGCTAAGGTCATCAAATCTTCCGTGTATACATATTACGTTTATCTCGTATTTTTGGCTTGTTATTTCCCTCTTTTTTTAAGTTCGTCTGCCTTTCAAATCATCAACCCGAGCATCGCTTGGAAGAAAGTTTTACTTTTCTCACTAACTCTCGTATTTGTTAATTCATCTTTGAACCCAGTCATTTACTGCTGGAAGATGAGACACATTCAACAAGCTGTAATGAACATACTGAGAAACATCTCTTCGCAAAGAAATCTGGCGTCGCACTCATAATAATAATAATAATAATAATAATAATAATAATAATAATAATAATAATAATAATAATAATAATAACAATAATAATAATAATAATTAATGATAATGACAAAGATAATAATAAGTTAAAAACTTATATAGCGCATGACTCATGACAGAATATCGCATGCGCTTTACATAAATTTAAATTACCAATAAAATTTGTCAATTAAAATTATATTTACATTAAATTAAATTACCAATACAATTGTCAGTTCCTCTGAACTAAAAATATGCTAATTTAAAATAATAGGTTTTAAGCTGACTTTTAAAATTGTTAACTGTGGTAGCTTTCCTGATAAAAATGGGAAGTGAATTCCAAACGTGGGGAGCTGCCATGCTACCCTTCATGTCGGAGCTGCAACCATCACTCCTGTGTCAACAGCAAGGAATTTGGGCTCATGGTTCGATTATAAGGTGACGATGGCAATGTATTTTAAAAACATGTAACTCTGCCTTTTATTATTTGTATAATCTGAGACGTGTAGAAAGTATCTATCTAAAGACAACAACCAAGACTTTGGTTCATGCTTTTATTTCAAGTAGAATCGATTATTGCAACAGCCTTTTATATGGTCTGCCAGAGTATCAACTCAACAAACTACAACGTGTGCAGAACATGTGTGCTAGATTGATATACATTGGCTGCCTATAAAGTTTAGAATTGAATTTAAAATTCTATTGATTGTTTTTAAGATTTTTAGGGGCCTAGCACCTTCGTATTTAAGCTTTTTAATTATTTCTAAGCCTGTGTCTAAATGTAACTCAAGAAGTTCTATCGACGGTACCTTACTTAGTTTTCCGAATATTAAGCCCAAGGACTACTCTCGGTGAACAGTCCTTTGTGTTTGCCGCACCTAAGTCATGGAATGCTCTGCCGAGATTTATTAGGGAAACCACTTCTGTTCTAAATATGAATTAGGGGTTAAATGGAGATGATGTGATCAACAAAGTTGAAGACTTACCTTTTTGAAAAGGCATATGTTTAGATCATATTTTTAGCTTACACTATTTCTTAATTTTAGCCATAAGTTTTTTTTATTCTATATATCATTGTCATTTTATTATTATTGTTATAATTGTTATGAGTTGTATTGTTTGCTGCTTTTATTATTGTTATAATTATTATTATTAGTAGTAGTAGTAGTAGTAGTAGTAGTAGTAGTAGTAGTAGTAGTAGTAGTAGTAGTAGTAGAAGTAGTAGTAGTAGTAGTAGTAGTAGTAGTAGCAGTAGCAGTTGCAGTAGCAGTTGCAGTAGCAGTTGCAGTAGCAGTAGCAGTAGCAGTAGCAGTAGCAGCAGTAGCAGTAGCAGTAGCAGTTGCAGTAGCAGTTGCAGTTGCAGTAGCAGTAGCAGTAGCTGTAGCAGTAGCAGCAGTAGCAGTAGCAGTAGCAGTAGCAGTTGCAGTAGCAATAGCAGTAGCAATAGCAGTAGCAGTAGCAGTAGCAGCAGTAGCAGTAGCAGTAGCAGTAGCAGTTGCAGTTTGCAGTAGCAGTAGCAGTAGCAGTAGCAGTAGCAGTAGCAGTAGCAGTAGCAGTAGCAGTAGCAGTAGCAGTAGCAGTAGCAGTAGCAGTAGCAGTAGCAGTAGCAGTAGCAGTAGCAGTAGCAGTAGCAGTAGCAGTAGCAGTAGCAGTAGCAGTAGTAGTAGTAGTAGTAGTAGTAGTAGTAGTAGTAGTAGTAGTAGTAGTAGTACCAAGTGTAGAGTAAGACTTACGTAAAAGAAAATTCAAAAGTAATTCGTTGCCAGATCGCAAAGAGTAATTTATACCAGTCTTAATAGAGATGAGATCAGTTATGTATGACGGAGCTAAGCCACTTATGGCCTTGAACGTTAAAAGTGCTATTTTGAACGAGATCCTGTAGGCTATGGGAGCCAGTTTAGTTTCTTTGATAGTGGAATGATGTGACAAAATTTGCTTTCCCTATGAACTAATTAAGCGGCCGAGTTAGCGCGTGCACGTACACAACGAAAGAAATTTCCCTCAAGCTAAGCTCAATAGCGAAATAAATGCTCGTTTTCTTTTAGACGAGCATAGTGACCTATATTTTTTATTGCATAATAATAGTGTGCATATTGTCCTTCTTAATTTAAAAGAAAACTAAAAGATTTTATCGGAAGAAAAAAAAAAGATATAGGTGAAAGAGTGCACGAAACCGTTACTCTGTGATGCAAATTATGACCGCAAAAGTAACGACTCTACGAACGCTTTACGTCCACGTCGTTTCAAATAGTCACGGTGATGTTTCCACAAATTTTATATGATATTGTTCTACATGCTCGACACTTTCCACCTGTCAAGTTTTTCCCGAATATTACTTTTGTAATCGATGTTTCGAGCTACCGCAAAATGTAACGTGGACCGATGAACAGCGCGCGTATTAGCACGAGTTCAGGCATAAATGAGTTAAGATTACATCCCATTACATCTCTTAAACGAGAATGGTGACCTATCATTTTTATTGTATTTTTCGAAACAGTGCTTGGTAGAGATCATTCTGGGAAAGTTTTAAAAAAATTCATCGGTAACTTTTATTTCTGAGGAATCACTTTAAATACTTTCTTATACGTCTTTTATTGTGTAGCTGGAAAAATGATGCGCTGCAAAGATTGGTCACGTGCTGGGACATATCAAATGTATCATTGAACCAAGTGCCTAGGTTCCTAACACACTGATCCGGCCTTGGTTATAAAATGATTTCCCACCCGTACGCTCGTTACATTGTCTTTATCTAATTGCGGACGGGTTCTGATCACAATAAATTCAGTTTTATCATCGTTCAACATAAGACTATTCTGTTGGGTCCACTTCTTGATGTCGGCAATGCAGGCCTCCATGGCACTCACAGCAGCATCTTGACACAAAGAGTTACCAGGGCTGAATGAAAGGTATAATTGGGAATCGTCTGCATAGGAATGAACTTCAGGTAGGTGAGCCTCAACGATTGAGCTAACGGTTGCGCTGGCCAAGCCTTCCGGCCAACAACAACTACACAAGTTCTTATGTGCTTGGCGTAGAACAGAACAAGCAGTAAACTGTTAGCAAACATGTTTAGCAGAATTTCTGAAGGATAGTCTCTCTTTCTTTCCTATCGATTCTTTGCGACCTTAGTCCATGACGTCCCATGAAAGCCTTCGATCAATTTCCTAAATAACTCCAGTTCTGGTCCTCTTCTTCTCACGCAACACCACGTGAGCGTTGCGTGACACAGGAGAAAAAGAGAGTTAGGGAGAGCCTGGAACTACACTATTTCTTTCGTTTGGCAATTCGAGCAATTGGTCAATAAAACTGAAGCAGCGTATCTGGGCTTACTAATCAAAGCGAACGAGTAATCTTAGGTAATCAATTGCGAAACAAATCAGTCGTAAGTAAGCTTACTTCAAGTTTCCCGCAGGGTTCTTACCAGTCATTTACTTTACGTATTTAAATCTTTATTCGCTAGTTGCATTTTTCCCCAGTCTCGTTCCTCGAATCTTCGTTGTTCACTACTCAAGCTTGACAAAACGAGCGACTCGTAAATGTTCAGTTGTAGGCTGGACTTTGACTGGTTTTTAAAACAATTAAAATGTGAAGAAGTGAGGCACCATCGACTAGATCGAGTCAAGCGTTTGTCAGTTAGGCAGCGCAATAGGCTAGTTTCGAATTGTGCAGAAACAAAAGAACAGAGTCGAGGTTCAGCATTTTGTATTGTTCATAACAAAGGAAAATGCAAATTATTCCCCTGAACCTCGACTCTGTTCTTTTGTTTCTGCACAATTCGAAACTAGCCTATTTAACCGGTTCGTATTTTCCAACTTTCCACGGTCGCGTGCTTTCCGACCGCTGGTCAAGGGGAACGAAGACTCTGGGTGCGAGGTTGCATTTATTTCCTAGCCTGCGCTACAGACGAACTAAACCCCGGTATAATCTCTACCGGGATTTAGTTCGTCTGCAACGCAGGCTACATTTTAGACTACGAGTAGTCCCTCTTTTGCTTAGTCCGTTGAGCGAGACGCGAAAGGAACCCACGAGAAAAAAATGGCCTCGCGAGATCACCCCCAGGATCTCGCGCGGCCATTCAATTTTTCTCGCGGGTTTCTTTCGCGTCTCCCTCGACGGACAAAGCGGAAGAGGGACTACACGTAGTCTAGCTACATTTCCCCCTCTCTAAATGTTCTTCCGCTTGAGAATATAATCAAGTAGCACTTCCAACTGGATGTGGAGAATCCTCGATTTACAGAGGTTTGCAGGTTTACCATCGATTAGCATTTAAAAAGCCGATTTATGTTTAATTTTTTTGTTATGTTAAGACAATTTTCCGGAAAAATACTTCTTGTCAGGGCCGTACCCAGAGCAATATTATGACTGAGGCGAACTCTATGAAAACTGATGACTGAGTCAATGCCCAAGGTTTCATTCTCTACTTAGGTATTAATGGTGTTTATAATGGCTACAAACAACAAAAAAGCCGAAAACAAATAACGGAGGCGTGAAGTGCCTGTTACTAGCTGCGGCCCTGCTTGTGCGAAAACACTTTTCATTTGCGATTAATATCGTGTCAATCAGTCGCTCCAAGAGTAGCAAAAGATTTTTTTATATCGCAGTACGGCTATAATTGCAAACATGATTCAGTTTACGTATCCAACTCCAAATGCGCCTAATACATGTTTAGGTTTTTGTTTATGAACCGTGCCTGAAAGAGGCGTCACAAAGTCTTAGTTTTGACAGTTATAGACTCGCAGATGGTCTGTTATTTAATGCTCTTTTAATATTAAAGATAGGAACAAAGATAGAAACAGCTTGGTCTCTTACTACGAAGAGCACGATTTTTCTTCAGCGAGCATATCAGCCGTGCTAGAGTGGAATAAATTGAGATGTACTCATTTTGGTTTGAAGTTCCCCGGTAGCTTGTGGTAAATCATGTCCATTCTAGTATGAGAGCCCATTTTTTGTTTATGAGAGCAGATATAGAAATTTTGTTCCTCTTTTGAGATCGGTCTTTGAGGACTTGCGGTCTAATTGCATAGGCAAAATTTCTTAGAAACATTGCGTACACATGCGTCATAGATTCTCTAACGCTCTTTTGTGATTGGTTAATATAAACTCGTGCAACGTGGTTTAACTAATCAGAACTAAGTAGCCTTCTTTCTGTCCAATAACCTGTCAAACGAAAGCTGTTGTGAGCTGAAAGCCCGAAGTTGCAGCACGTTTCCCAGCGGTTACTTATATCCTGGGATATATGTGTTTACTTCGGTATTCATTTGTTTATTAATTTTTCTGGCTCTCAACTATCTAAAGCTCGAGAATATCTTGAAAAAAAAAACAGATCAAAAGTAATTTTTTTGAGGCAAAGAAGGGAAGAAACTACCTCAGAAGCACTTTTCTTTACACGTTTACCCCGCGGATAACTGCGAATAGGAAATAAAACTTTTTTTACCACACCATATGGCGTAAGGTTTGCTCATTAAAAAAAGCCTTCCGCAGAAAGCTTTCTGTATACAGCTGGTAAATGTGATCTCTTGTTGCACGGTCCAACACCCTAAGGCGTGATGACGCAGCTTTCAGTTTAGTTTTGTCTTACTCAAAAACAGAAGCCCAAAAATGAATATCATTCACAAACGCACTGCGTGTTCAGTCTAACGTCGGTCGAAGGGTTATTGACGCCGGGGCAGATGGTTTCAGGAGTTTTAGCTTATTCAGACTTATCTTATTCCATTCTCCTCGTGTCTTTCAAAAGATCCTCTGAGAAGTTTGGTTTTACCAGCATTGTTTTTGGTCGTATTTTTCAGCAGACAACACTGGAAAAAGAGTGACTCCTGTAATTTTACACCTCGGCTTAGATCATCTACTAAATGCAAATTTTTGTCATCAAGAAACCGAATTTGAGGCTGGCGATTTAGTTTGATGTTCGATTGTTAAGTACTTAAACTGTTCAGAACTTCTGAAACATTTTGTGTCACAACTCAAAGTGACTTTAAGGAGCTTGAGTCGACATCATGAACAAATCTTGTGAAGCATTGCTGCAGTATTTTCCCTCACTCTCCAAGGTTGAAGATCTCCATTCCACGTACATCGCTAATTGTGCCCTTAACAGTGTTCTGTCCTATACCGCCATTATGTTGAACATTTTAACAATCCACGCGATTAGAAAAACGTCGTCGTTGCGGAAGACTTTGAAAACATTGCTCCTGAGTCTTGCTGTTTCTGATGTTGGAGTTGGTTTATTGGCCCAACCATTTTACATCTCACTTTTGGTTGAATGGTTGGAAAACAGTGTCAGCTGTGCAAGCTATATGACGTTTCACACCATCCAGTGCTTGTTCGCCAGTGCGTCGTTCTCTAATGTTGTAGCTGTAAGTGTAGACAGGTTCTTAGCGATTCATCTTCATCTCAGATATCAGGAACTTGTGACTCACAAGCGTGTTGTTGCTGTGGTGATCTCAATATGGGTGTTAAGTGCATTTGTTTCTTCAATACTTTTGTGGTATCCATCAGAGCGCACTGCTGCATTATTTTATGCATTTGTGGATTCGCCGGTCTCCTGCTTACAACAGCGGCTTACAGAAAAATTTACCTAGCAGTACGACACCATCGGAGCCAGATAAGACTCCATCAAGTAAACCAAGTAGCAGAGAATGACGAAATGTCAAACTTTGCTCGTCGCATTAAAAATGCAGTCGGTATATTCTACGTATATCTTGTGTTTCAGTTTTGTTTTTTACCACACTTGATCTGTATGATCACCATTCAGATTTACGGTTCAAGTATGGCTTTGAAGACACTTTTTCTTTTCTCGATGACTCTGGTATTTCTTAATTCATCTTTGAATCCTGTAATTTACTGCTGGAAGATGAGGCCTATTCGAAGCGCTGTGATGGACATACTGAGGAACATGTCTTGGCTCAGAAATCGCGCATCACGCTAATCACAGGAGTAGCCATGTTCTCAGTGTCAAGATTCCCACCATACGCACAGGCAGCCCAGACGTACTGTTCGTGAAATTAATTTATAAACAACAGAGCCGAGTATGTATGTGAAGTTACAAGCAAAATTAACTGCAAAGGAGTCAAAATATTTATCAAATAGTTCAAAATAAATATTGTTTTGCCTTAATACCATTGTCTATTTCTTTGTCCTGGTCAATATCTGGTCTATTTTACTGCGTTTTCTCAGCTAGTTCGCTTGCCATCATGGCCGCGAGGGAGCTGTTATCTTAGAATTATATTAAGGGTCCAAATGGCGTTTAAAAATCGAAATATTATAAAAACACAACCTGCATACCTTTAGCTGAATGCCTCTTTGTTCATCCTGGCTGGTTTAAACGGCATTTTGTCGCTTTTTGCAATAAGAGGTATCTTCCACTATAAAAGAAGTAAAGGCTGGCTACAAGGTCAACGGACCATCTCCACGCGAAGCTCATTTAATTCCCGAATAATCGACGGATCCGCTCCAAATTACGATCAGCTGAACCATATATTCCTTGGTTTCCTGTATAGTGCTCGCTGGCTTCCAGAACCCATCGCAACTGCACGAGAGCCGCTCATTTATCAGCATAGACTTGGCCTTTTCGCTCCGCCATGCACCGTGTGCTCGACGGTTTGACTACGAGTTTGAATTTCAAGCTTAGCGACCGTGTCTCGGCCGACAAAATAGCACTTGCCGAGGGAGGGACCGTACTATTTGAGACTCGTTCGATCGACACTGTGCGAGGGACTATTGAATGGTTATTTTCAGTAGTAAGACTAGCAACCTTTGTGGCATTATAGGTGTTGAAAATGGAATCCCTAAGCAGGGTTCCCATTCCACTGATAAGAAATCAGTGGGTAAAAGGAAATGTTGGAAATGAAAAGCTGATGCTTTATTAACCTACTCTAGTTTTTATAGTTTACTGTCAAGTATTTACTTAATATAGGTTCCAGACCTCTCACCTTTGTTATATATAAATAGCTGTTTTAAATTTCAATATGTAGAGTACGTCTTAATCAAAATGTGCAAGTTCAATATCTTTATCACTGCTGTTTGTCTCTTATTTTTGATCAAACTACGATGGCCTAAGAACAAAAGTATCTATGACAAAAACTAAGTTTTTTTTACTCACCTGTTTCATCGCCATATACCACAGAGTACGTGACATTGGTTCCTTGCAAAATCTCAAATCTCAGGAGTAGAACATTTGATGATCTCACAGCCAAATCTCTGATAAGTAAGCTTCCGACACGATATTGAACTGTGACGTGACCATGTAACAACAAGTAATCAACTGCAGAGGAGATATTCACGGTGATAAAATACTGACCTGGCTCGGTAAAAGTGTGCGTTATGATGGAACTAGCTTCCTCTGAATCTGATTTATCGTTCCAGTTCCACCTAAAGTGGAAGAGGTTTGGCCTCTCCACGTGATCTACGGAGAAAGCGATTGCGTGACCAACCAATCCAACGGAAGCGTGACGAAGTTCAGCGTTTTTCAACGACGGAACCTGATTTGTAATACTAGCTGTAGCGGAGTTTGACCTGGTAGTACTGGTAGGCAGAATGGATGCTACTGTCCCCGTTACGTGATCAGAGTGTCTCGCAGCGTTTCTACTGGAGCTGGAAGATAAATGCTCCGTGATAGCTGATGACTGTAAGAGTGGAATAGTCAGTGATGCCGTTACGCGTGGTTGACACGTGGATAGCGAATACACGAAAAACTGTCTCGTCTTTGTACCCCAAGACACTTCGTTACTGGCATTTACTGTAATATTGGCTATGCCTGTGTTGAGAAACTTATGTTGAATTCTTTTTTTGTCACTGTACACGGAAACACGAGTGTCTCCTTCGGACACAGTCCACGTAAAGCTTGCACTGTCTCCACGAAGCAGCCCAACTTCGAAGGCGCACTTCGTCCCAACCTCGATTCTCGAGGGGCAGTCAGAAGTCATGTTGATTCTTGTTATGCTGTAAAGTGATTTCACGGAAATAAAAGTATTTAAGTCTGGATAATCGTTTGCCTTGCATGTTACTTTCTGTTTTAATCTCGGTAATCTCTTGAATTTCCTGTATATAATCACCGGACTTGTGTTACTGTTACGGGCCCCACCCGAATGCAGTGTCAAAACAGGATCTTGGACTATGTTTGTTCCTTTCTTTCCGGTCACCCCCAGCTGCGCGAAGAACGAGTTCGGTGTCCCCCCGGACCAGTTGACTTGACAGCTTACTTTCACCGGCACACCAGATGGAACTTTCAGGGATACGTCAATTGACAGTGGATTAGCAATAACTTGCACAGAGTATTCAACAGACATATTGGAAATATTATTGTAGCAGTACAGAGTGAAGTTGCTAAATCCAACGTGGCTAAATCCACGAGAAATGGTTTCACCGATTTTCTTTGAGCTGAAGTCATCCTTCTTCTTAGGTGGTTGTTTAAAAACCCAAGTGCAGCCGACATCAGTACCCCGGGTCACGCTTGAATTGAAACACGTTTGGGCGTTTCTGTAAGCAAACTCTCCGTTACACATATTTACCTTCAAACCCTTGATTGGTTGGCGTACGAAAATACTAAGGGTGCGGCGCTCTTTAGAGACAAGATTGTATGCAGTTACCACAAGCGGAAAATATCCGGTAAAACGGTACGAAATGTTGTAATGAAAAACTCCACCTTCTGTGGTGGTGTTGTTTTTGAGGTAAGGTGATTGCAATTCGGCACTTAAACTTGAGTTGGGAATGTACCATTCGCACGAAACGTTAGTGCCCCCTGTAACATTTGCAGTGATGACTTCTGTCGAGTTTACTTCAATATATATCGGTCCTGGTGTGTCTAGTTGTGCAATCGCATTTTGCACTGCGATAAAAGATAGAAAGGTGAGAGCTTTGCTGTCGTTGTTTGAGCTTAAAGCGTTAAGGAAAGTCGACATCAGGGAATACAGCCTAACGGATGTCGAACAGGAAATAGCGAGTTCGGCTTTGACTTCCACAGAGCTGTGTAATTTTACGCGAAAGGAGACGTTCGAGGCTACGCCATTCTTGATGTCTAATCCCAAGTTGAACACATCCTGCGCCGGAAAAAAATAACTACCTGCATCTTGCCCAGCGGTAATTTTCTGAATGGCAGCACCGGAAGTGTTTCTGTAAAACCCTACTGTGTCTCCTTCATGTGTAATAAACCTCTGTTCCGGTGGTATGACTATCAAGTTATATCCCACTGTAAGATTGGTTTGAAAGCTGTACACTTTGGAATAACTACTGATGGTACGCCCGCAAGACATGATGGATGGTTTCTGCCAATAAATTAATTTGATGCATACTTGATTGCAGCCACCGCTAGCTGGAGTCCAATTCCCACAAGAGGAGTGCTTATAGCTGCTTCCAGTGCATTTCGTCAAGTTCAAAACTGCTCTGTAAATCTATTAAAAAAGGGATAAATAAATACAAACTACGCAGCTCAGTTACACCAGAGATGCGATAAGATTGAGGCCTCCCCCCTCCATCTCTACCAGGGAAGCTTAGATGTAACCAATGCTACCAACTTCCTTATAGCGGAGCTCCGGCGGCCCAAGGCCGCCAAGCGGAGCCCCATACCCATATAAGGAAACTGAAGGAAACCTATGAATTGATTTTCTCATGGGTATCATGGCTAGCGGTATTGCTCGTGGGCGCGCACGACGACGACGACGACGACGACGGAGTCGCGCAACATGGCGGCCATACTCCAAATAATAGATTGACAGAGATATGCAGCCTTGATTTACCGTGTACTTCTTTGATATTGAACATCCATCAATTAATTGTCAATTATGATCACTTGACATCTGTCAAAACAATGTATCAGCTGACCAGTATCATGTGACCACATCGCGGGCTCAAGTATACAACTCATCGAGATCACGTGTTTTTTCGAAGTTGACCGCTGACCAAATACTGGTTTTTGATTTGATCGCGGGCTCAAGTCAGATTTACTTATAGAAAACAAGGCAGGATTGTTTGGAAGCCGGTTAATGCAAGCCCAGGATTATAATTTATTCAAATTATAGCTTTTTCCTCTATACAAATGTTTTTTCGCGACTATGAAACTCACAACAGAAAGCCAAACAATAAACAGAAAACATCACCGCAAAGTTACAAAACTCAAATCAAAATTCTACCTTTTTCTGGGCTAGCTTAATCGGGCACTGAACAACCCGGCCAAGGAGCTACGCTTTTAGGCTGGCCTAAATCTATATATTATACCCTCCATTCCCTCCCTGGAAATTTTGGGACGAAGCAAATTTCACTCCATCAGGGACACAAGGCCAGGATCGTTGCTTTGAGACGTCTTTAATCTTACATAGCTTTCGTTCAAGCACCACTTCGGATGTTTCTCTTCCTCTCTTTTATTACAGGGTGTCTTAATCTTGGATGGCATCTGCCCCAGTTCATCCCTTCTTGCATACTGCGACTGCGTTCGACGAGCGGCAGTCAAAGTCGTACTGATACGATACGACACGAACACAGACACGACACGACACAACACGACCGCGATGTTAGTCATTTTCTTCGCAGCTAAAAAAAATAAAGGCAATATTGAAGCTGCTTTGGCAGCTTCTAATACTCAACTCGAGATTTCTGGGTTTAATTTGACGAAGAATAACATATTTTGTTTAAAATAACGCAACTATTTTCTACCTGGCGTCACTTGACGAACTACGCGTGAGTCGTCGATCGCAGATGACCAATTTTTGATGACAATTTAAAAGGATGGAGACGCAAAATTTTTCACACCTTTCACTATGTACAATCTGATATGGGTTTTGAAATTATAAATTCCTTTTGGTGAATAACTACATCACCACTGCCAACATTTTGAACAAGAAAGCAGAGATGTTAGAGGTGGCTGGAGACGAATCAGATTTCTGCCTCCTGCTTAAATCGAAAGTGGTTCGTGTGAAGAGAAACACAGCCTCACCTGCAACTGAATACGACCAGGCGACTCAGCATATACTTCCCAGGCCTCCACCGTGGCTTCCGTTGTAAACTGAAGCGAAGGAAGTAAATACGCTCCAGATTCATTCTTGGCATGTGATTGGTTGATTACTGGAACCCCCGTGCTCCCTATTACCAGTCGTGGAACATCTAGGAGGTGAAAAGGAATAAATAAGCGGTACGTTTATTTTTATACTTGTTCTGTTACAGCATACCCAAATATTTCTCAGGGTCCCTAGACTCGATGGTTTTGGTTTTAGCCGAATGGCTGCTTCAACTTCAACAGAAAAAAAATGAAGACGCTATTGTTTCATTCCTTGAAAAAACAGATCAACATCGAACATGTAACAACATACTTTATTTCCTGCCAATTTACAGTAGCAGATGAACAGTTACTTTTTTAAAATGTTTACAGTATACCTTTTCGGCTGATAAATAATAAATAGAGTATAAGGGTCAATCAATCGATCAATCAATCAAACTTTATTTAACGACGGTGACACTTAATAGTTAAAAATTAATAAACTCGTGGCCCTCCATAAACATTGTTACAATTCTATAATTTTCTAGTTGGTCCCCTTCTAGAAAACAAAGCTAATTATGAGGCTATAGCAACTGATAAATGGACGACCAAAACTGAGAACGGAGTTTCAAATACTACACTTGACCTTCCAATCAGTAATAAGGTTCTTTGAATACCAAGTTAGACTTAAAGCGTTCAGTAATCAACGTAATCTATACATTTGGCCAAGCCTAAAAGCGGAGCTACTGGGTCGGTTTGTTCAAATCCCAGAATAAGGGACTGGTCAAAAAGTACGGGGAGGGGGTGGGGGGTGGGGGATGGGCCGGAGCATTTCAAACTGTGGTGGTTAGAAAACACATGACCCACCCCTTCCATTTGGCACAAAACTGAGTGACCCACCCCTAAATAAAGGTTGAAAATCACATGACATTTTTGGTTGCATAATCCGACAAAATCACCTTTTGTGGATGAAATTGTGGTATTATTTAAGTTTAGATTTATTTCTTAACAATGCAAAATCATGCAAAAATAATATTGTTTTCCATTACCCTTGCAACTTTAAGTCATCACTGTAAACTCAAAGGAAACTTGACCTTTTACTTTTCACACTAGGCCTCAAGGCACATAGACCAGTGATCCATCTAGACTGAATGACTGTAGTGAGTCCTGGGAGTAATATAGCTAGGCAACTCCTAAATCTTTGTGCATGTGTCCCATGCTCTTGGGGACAAATAGCATGTAGACACAATATCATAGCAACTCTGCGGTCTTCGGCCTTCGTAGCCTGATTAAAAATATATCACCACTGTTTGT